>JAUMTR010000015.1:3078595-3093127 GCA_032270685.1 Microctenopoma stevenorrisi
GCAAATCTAATTGTTTCTTACCCTAAGTAACCAAATTACTTACTTTCATATCCTTTACCGACCATGCGCCCGGTCTGGTTGTGTTTGTGTCTGGCTGTCTTGTACCCCCCCCCCCCCCCCCCATACCCCTGGCCCCATTACAGCAGTGCACACTGTTCCCCTCCTCCTTACATCCTGTTTATTAATGTAAACACCAGGTAGAACCCATGAGTGTAGAGCCATAAAAAACTACATTCAAGAGCAAAGATAAAAAAAGGAGATAACAGATAAGGTCTAATTATAAAGTCCTAATAGCCAATCAGAAGCCTGAGAACAAGCGACAGTACAGGCACTTTAGCTACCACCGCACATTATCACCTGATAAACAAAAGTAAATCTGAAGTCAAACACAGGAGATTTTAAACATTAAACTGCTCACTGAAAACTGAGTTTCTGACTCTTTAAGGAGGAGTTTTCCTGTCAAGTCAAGAGTAGCAACATCCATGTTGTAGCGGGGGATCTGCATTATGGCACAAACCATGCATGCGCAGACTGAGCTAAAGCTTTTACACTTTCTTGATGGACGTTTAGTGAAATTGACTGAAAAGTGAATGGAGCTTTTCTTAAACCTTACAATGCAGCTACGTTTATGGTAAATGAGGTGTGTTGCTCGAGAAATATTACAGCATTGGTCTGGTGTGGCCCTGACAGCAGAGAGTTAGCTATTTTCATACAGTAACTTGTTGTGCCCCAGTGATCTATGGGTCTCCACATTGAACTTTCACCCCTTGCAGGCATGGGGCACTTAACAATCTGTTCAGGGCTTCGGGCTGGAGCTGTGTGTAGTTGAGAATCCAGGCTTCAAGCTAGAGGACTTCGGGTTACTGGGACAGGCCTTTTGAGACTTCCAGTATCCCTTGACCTGGTCACATTTTCATTTGGCAGCATTTCTCTTATGGACAAAGCTTCTTTATTCCTCTGCTTGTCTTCCCCATGTCTGACTCTTTGGTTTTCATCCCCCTACATCTGTCCTTTTAAGACTCTACATTAACGATCATCATGGTCATCTTGATGTTAACATCTCCCAGCTGGTGGACTGTAAAGTTTGAGTACCTGACCTACATACTCTACAGGCACCGCCCCCCATCACCCTGGACCACCACGGCAGATCATGAGGCAGGGCCCGCTGGCTCACTGCCTACAAATGGCTGGTATGAGCTGCAAGGTGTCATCACTTCTAGTGATCAGTTTAAATTACAGGCTGCTGGGTCTGTTCTGAGCGAAACTTTACATATGTTCAAACATAAACATTTGGCCTGGAAAAGAGGTCCTGGGATTTCCTTTTCCCGCTTGTGCACACACCCACTATATAAACATGGGTCTGAATTCCTTTTTTAAAACCATGAGAATACAGAATGTTTTCTCTTATTTCTAACACTAATAGGAACTGTGTGAGCAACACATGTAGATAAAACTGTCATTTTATATCACATACAGTGACTGAAAGTGCTTCTATTTCTAATCACTCTACTAACAAATATGTTGTGCTAATACTTTAGAAAAATATATATATACTGATCAATGTTGGTTGAGTTTGGGTTTTATCAAAAGAAGAATCCAAGGTTCAAGGCAACCTTGTAGAGCGTCAGCTTAAGACACTGCAGTGGTCGTGTAGCTACAGCCTGTGAAAGCCAACACACCATGTTCTGGCCACTTGGGGGCAGTAGAAACCACACACATCCTGAGATATGTTCCCACCTCATGGTTGTTATAGTAACTATTTCTATAGATGTCATCTAACTGAGTGTGATGTTTCCATTTTCTTATTGTTACGCAGTTAACTGTTGACTTAGTTCCAACATGGGAAACAGGTGTTAGATGATCCAATAAGTAGCTCACTTTATGCACACAGATGGTTTATATTGGCGTTCCTATACAACCTACTATAGTGGTGTGTGCATCCATATATAACTGCAGGGTTATGTCATGGTTCATATATTCTAATCTGATCCAAACACATCACTGCCTTCACCTTTTAGGTAGACAGTTCTCATACTTCTTGACTTGCTGATGCTTGTGCTTAGTCGTTTATGAACTTTCACCCTCTTCATGAGCTACGGTATGGATTAATTAACGGCTCACGAGGCTTCTTTCCACCCTTGAGATTTTCAGCAGTGCGTGAACATACAATTTAAACCCTTCGGATGGCTAGGGGCAAGCAGAAGACCTCATAGTATTAAGAAAAGGTACACGAAGAGGTAAACAACCGAGCGCGGCTGAATTGAGCAATCCGACACTCATATCATTCAGAACACAGTGCAAACAGACTGACAGCTTCTTGGCAAAACGTTGTGTATGTCAGCCTAAGAGACAGAGAGAGAGACACACAGACAGAAAAGGAGGGACTGTTGGAGGTGGCGGTGATGCTCTCGAAGTCTTTGCCTCTGTGCTGTGTACTGCTATTGTGCATCAGTCATTGCTGCAGGCCAAGCCTGTCAAGAGAGAGCAGCGTTTCCCCAGAGACCTCAGCCTCTCTGCTGGAATGCCCAGGAGGAAATTCAACCCTAAGGCAGGCAGCGATGGATGGACATACACCCTCTCCTTCCACTTTGATAACGTTCGTCGTGCCTTCAAGTCGGGACAGTTCAGAGAGACCGAACAAGCAAACAAGCAACTTCAAATCAAATGTTCAAAGACAAGTTCAAGACACATCATGAATCCTTATATGTTTATAATAAAGTTTCTAAACACACGCAGACCCTTCTCTTTGGAATTATAATCAACGAACACTTTATTCCAACTTATAATGCAATCACGTGCAACGTTACCGACACTTGTGGCCGTCAGTGTCCCCCTTGTGTTTACATCCTGGTCTGTGGTCACATGTTTGTTTTTTTCTTCCACTTATTTGACGGCTACACTTCTCAGACACAAATCAATGCTTAAACACAACAGAAATAAATCACACTACGATAAATCTAGCATCGCACCGGAGGAGCTGGAGCTGGAGCCTCCACGTTACAAGCGTTTCCTTACAAGTCTGAGGGGTCCACATTTAGCTGGTTGTCGCTGATCTTGTGAGAGAATACGTGGGTGACGAGATGATTGCAGTTTATTATGACTACTTATCTGCTGTACATGTGTCAACACAACAAGAGCAACAGTGTGCCGTGGCTTTAGTTATTGTCGTTGCTCAACCAGATAAAACAGTTCTCTGGCCGACGTGGCCTCGGCTGAACTTGTGGCCGCAGACGGGGATAAGATCGATGTTGATTTATGGAAATGCGTGAAAAACAAGACGCATCTGTGTAGAGAGTGACTGCTGGAGAACTTGTGGACCACATGGTAGCTTAAAAAATAAGAACGATTACATCTGGAATCACTGAAGAGTCAAAAAAGAAATTAGGATTTGTGCCTGTGTGGTTTAAACGTTTATCTATTCAGCAACAACCAGGTTTCAACAGTGCAGCAGCACACAATACACCTATTTCCTAATGTTTCTGAACCAACAAAGGTGAGAAGGCTCAGTCCCTCAAAAGCAGGTTTCACATTGTCCTCAACATGTTACAAAGCAGCAGTCAAATATTTGATCTTTTTTATACTTCTCTGGGGCGTTAACTGTTTATGTGCTGCTTCATGCTCCCTGCATCTTCTAAAGAGGCCATGTCATAGAGTATGTCAGAGAATCTGCCATTTAAAGAACCCCTGAGAGCATCCTAAAACGAGTGAACTCGAGGCTACATCTCAGACACACTCCCAACACGAGGAAATAATATTTTCCCTCTGAAGACTCACAGAAACGGAGGATCAGGAGGTAAAAGAGATTCAAAGTGCGTTATCTGCTAAAAGGAGAGGTTTCATTTAAATGAAACTTGGATGTACTTCACATTTCAAGATCACCAATACTAAGGCAAAGGTCTTTAAGATCTGACATTTGACAAATGGGCACATTAAAGTATCCAGAATATTAACAATATCAATAATTAGTCCATGAACCATAAACACACAGACAATCACTGGACTATTCTGAATCTAAAGCAAACTGTGTGTTTAAACCGGACAACATGTGCGGTCTGGACTCTTCTATCATCAGACCTATGTTAATATTTGGCCTAAAAATACAGGCCGACAGAGAGTAGGCACTTTAAAGTAAGTGTTCATTTCATTCAGAGTAGCTGCTTCTGATTACAGATAATTTCTGAATCCAAGTCTGTTCCAACGGTTTAGATGGTTTTCAGCAGTCAGGCATCACCATCTGCTGGTCGAACACAGACACGACAAAGCATCTGAAAAACCTGGGTCTCTGTGATGCTTTTATTTGAAGTGTAGTGCCACCCGGTTGACAAACAAGAAACTAATTGGATCCAATCAAATTCCCTTCAGATAAATGTAGTGATAATGTAGCAATAAGAGAAAAAAAGTTTGACCTGGAAATAAATTTTAATCATTAAAGAACAAGGACGTTCTCCAATTACACTAAACACTGTGTTTATGTTCAGGAGACACAGAAAGTCAAAGGCTCAGTCCACATGCAAAACCTGGGAATGAACTGCGTTTTATTTAATTACAATATAATTGTCTTGATTAGCCCTGCACAAACTACGGGCTCAGATGTTCACAGAACGGACTACACGCTGTTAAATCACAGCCTCAGTAAGAAGCATCTCAAATGCAGGAGTTATTGCAGGGTCGTTAGGGTTAGGCTGTGACTCCTTCTGGTCTGTGTAGCTATCCACCTGTCAAAGACTTCTTTATTGTCTTTTTATAGGTAAAACCCCGGCTGTTCTCGAGGACAGTCCCTCAGAGCAAATGACGGAATGAGCCTGTGCGTCTCAAAGGGAGGATGATCCCCGACTCATTGCAAAAAAACAGGGTGAGAAGAGGAATGGGCCCTGTGGAGACTTCAGCCAGCTGGCGTAAAGATAACAGGCTGCCTGGCTTTTCAGAAAATGGAAAGCATTCTAGGTCTTTCTGACACATCTGTCAGTTGGGCGCTTTAATTTAGCGATCATTTTTAGACTTGGGCTCGATCTCCCCGCAGAGCCTCGGATACAGATTGCTTCGGCACATAATGATCCCCTCTAATTCTTTCAATAAATTCAAAGCGCTGGAAATAGCTAATAACGGCTTTGCTGAGGTCGATTTAGCAGCAAATGTCAGGCAACAGAATAACAATTCTTGAAATGGGAAAGTGTTTTATTGATTCCGTAAAAACAAACAGGGTAGACTGGCTGCTGCATGTCTCGACTGCAGCTCGGCAAATTAATTTCTCCAGCTGATATCCAGCCCCACCATGAATCTACGTGCTTCGGGTGAAAGACGAACTCGTATCACCTCATCAAAGCTCATTTAATTGTCACTCATCTCAAAAGCACAACGACCTTCTTCTTGTTACCATGACAATTTTCTTTTTCAGCACAGACAGTTATGACATGAGTCTGCTAAAGCCAGGGACGTATGAATTTATCCTAAACAAAAAGATGTCTGAATCTTTTCAAAACGGATCCCGTAGAATGGTTTTAATCAAGCTGCATCTGAAAAAAGCAAAAGATAAACCACATACGGAGAGTTCACACCTCAGCCACAGTTTATATTCTTCTAAATCGTATGGCTTTCTAGTTTATTGACAATTAAACGCTGCTCGATGGAGGGAAAAAAGTAATAAGGCAACTGCTTCAATGTGTTTGTGATTTGTTGGGGGACATCCTAACGTAGAATAAAATAGCTGAACCAGGAGAAACAGAACTTCCTGACAAAACATTTTAACTTCTATAAACACAGATTCATCTGAAGAAAGTCAGGAGATACATCTCAGAAGTGCACACGTATTCAGTTTAAATATACCTACCTTCAGAAAACAAAGGTCGCACTGTCATCTTTTATTTTCCACATACTACTATTGCTGCTCCGGCATGTAGCCGAACTGCACACACGTTGCTTCTAGTCTATATAAATAGCAAGCAAGCAAAATAAACACATTTTTGTGGATCATGCTAAAAAAAATCTGGAGAATTTAGGCCTTGTGATGCGTTAAAACTCACAGATCAGTCCATTATCTCTTAACCAGGAAACACGTGGAGACAAATCCTAACCTGAGGTAAACGACCAGAATATGAAAAAATGCCATGAAACGTCCACTCACCAGTCTGTGTGCTGATCATCGATCACCAGCAGGATCTTGGGCTTGCGAATGACAGGCTTGGCTGGCTGACCGCTCCCAGCAGAGGCTCCTTCAGCAGCAGCTGCTGCCGCTGACTTAGCGTGTGCAGCAGCGGCAACATTCTGGGCCATCTGAGCGCTCTTCACCACGCTGGAGAAGGAGCTGAGGAAGCTCCCCGAGCCTGTGCCCGAGCCTGTGCCCGAGCCTGTGCCCGAGCCCTGCGGCTGGCTCGGGACGGTTGGGGGCTGCCGCCTCTCTGTGGCCGGGGAGGCGGGAGAGGAAGTGGACGAACCAGGAGGGGTTGGCCTTTGCAGATCCATCATGTAGCCATTAGGAAGATTGGCTACAAAGCTGCTGTCCGACAGGCGCCGGCGAAGGTAGTTCATGGTGATGGGCTGGTGGGTCAGTCAGGCCAGATGAGATGAGGGGAAAGAAATCCTTAACAAAGGAAGACAAAAGAACAGTCAGCTTACTCTCAGTTGTTAACTCTACTTTATCCTAAGTGACTTACAGCGAGCTAGCGCTGGGTGTCTGGCTCAGGGACACTTCTGCATCCCAGTCTGACACTTAACCCACTGAGCTACCAGGCCGTTGTTTATATCATATAATGTGTCTCACCCAAAAGACAAATACATCATTTTTATAGCTGCAATAATGAATTTTAATTTATTACTTTGATTAAAATGTATTTTAACCGTGTTGTAGAAACACAAATCCAGATGAATAATGTTGCTGTTTTTTCTAGATACTTAAATAAGTAAGTGTTTGCTGTTTTCCAAACACTTGTTTTTTTTCCTCATATGTGTTCTGCTGCCCCCAAGTGGCCAAAAATGTATTTATGAAGGCAGCTTCCACTTTGTTCTTTGGTTTGGTTATTAGTTTCACAAGTGGGTAAAACAATATTAAATGATCAGGATAGATGATGAACTTCAGACCACAGGGTTAGATGCTCAGGATTAGATTGTGCGCCAGTTTGGTTTAGGTAAAAACTGTTACAACACGATTATTTTCTGACGTTCACATTAATTAGCAAACATCACATCTGAGGTGGAATGAGTCAGACATTCAGCTGCAAGTGTCAGATTTAGCACGGTGCCAAAGTAAATCTGATTTCCTTCTCATACGCAGTGAATCAGTGTTCCAAGGTGTTTTTCACAGCAGCTATGAACCTGCTAATCCTGATTTGCATAAGATTAAATTAGCCAGGCAGGGTGGGACCAAAACTGCTGGAAAATAAGTAAGTGACACAGCAGCAATGATGCAAAGTTGGAGCAGTGATTCACAGCACATTTCTTTGTAAAGCAGATCGAGCCCGCTGGGAAAAGGGAAACAGTTATATAACACATGGACCCCAGCGTGACACTCAAACAGATTAGCTATCAAACTGCAATGAAGCAAGCATGCTAGTGGTGGGGGAAAGAATCCCCTAAAACCTGATTAAAACTAGGCCGCTCTCATAGTAAATGGAGCTTGGATGAGATAAAGGTGCATTTCTTATTGAGGCGTCACATCTCAGGAGGCTGTGCCTCGTGTTTGCGGTGGTGGTTTTATAGTTTAGGTGGGTCTGAAAATCCTAAAGTACAGAGAACCAGTATATGCAGTCATGATGAGGGAGTCTGTGTATGGAGTCAAAGTTGTAGCTTCTACCTTATGATCTGGCAGGAAGAAACCGAAAGCTGTCAGACTCCTGCCTCCTCCATACACAGATGCAGCTGTGGATGGAGCTCTGGTTAGAAACAGTACTGATCCTTCTTTTTTCCAATACTGTGCTGATTCCTCCAGGGGGAATAGAGAGAGAGAGAGATTCCCCAGTCTCTCGTCACTGTATCTTCGCCATCAGCTGCACTGATGGGCTATCGTTCATAGTACAGGTCACTGTGACATGTTATCGCTCGGTTGCATTGATCTGTTTGTAGATGAAGGAAAGCACAGAAAAAACTAAAAAGCACAAAACGAGTACTTCCAACCACGTCTGTGGGGGACTTCACTCCAGGCTCATTAATCCTGAGCGAAGAACTTAATCTTTAAAGCAGAACAAGCTGTAAAGACAACACTGGAGTGTTGTCACATCAGATAAATAGATGGGACTAACCGACTCCTGAGGGAAATATCTTTATCAGCTAAATACTTTACCTGTCTGCCGTTGCTGAGCAATGAGACTGAATATATGGAAAAAGGAATCCAAATGTAATTTCTCTGAGCAATAGTGAAATTGTAGTCCAGTATGAATTTCTTTGTTCCCGGCTCTTACAGCTTCTTCAGCATCTATAACAAGATCTGAAATCTGGCCGGGTTTACTGTGTGGGGGGGCATCATGCCCCAGTGTGTGGTGACTCATGTTCATATGTGCATTAATATGATCATAGTAACACTCATGAAGACACTTTTACAGAGTTTACGTCTCTCATAGCTTTAAAAAAACTCAAAATATCACTGATTTATCTCTGAATTTAAAAAGCTACAGACCCACACCTGACCTTTAATGCTGGAGTTTGGAGATGCTGTGTTTTGCACAGACGCTTGCTGTCACAGTGAATAACACCAGAACAGAAGATGTAACGTGCCTTCCAGTGGCCAGGCTGAACAGCTCATTGCTGAGTGAAGGGGGGGGGGGTCTCCTTCGGGGAATTGTGCTTGTGGATCACACAGAGCAAAACGGCAGGTCTGAAGTCGAATGACTAAAAAAAATCAGTTTAAAGGCAAAACAACATACGGTGCCAATTACAGCCACACATTGACTGATGACTCGCTCGGCCCTCTTTGTAATGAGCTGATCCCGTCAGATGGATAAGGGGCTGACTGCTGAAGTGTCTTTACGGGTACATTCCCCACTTTCTTAACACCCTGTAAGCTGCATTTTCTCTGTGCCAGAGCACATTCAAAGCCTCTTGGTTCTCGCTGTGGTACTGAGAGGTAACCACAGGAACCCCATGTTGCTGCAGACCGGGTGACAAACATTAGTGCGAGGATACTTCTCGGACAGCAAACCTATAGCTGAAAGCTGATGAGAAATACTGTAGGCAGAGTGTAATGAAAATATAGCATCGGCTCAGCACTAATCACAGGCTCAGCTCTCTAATGAAGGGGAAGAACGGGATAATTCTACAGCACAGTGTTGGACCCCTGCAGATCTGTGTGTTGGCGTGTGTTTTTCTATATTTAAAAAACGTGTAAATGATGAACACCGACGACAAGAGACTGTGTTAAATCTATCACATATTCTGAGTGGCTTCTCTGTGAACTTACACTTAGAAACCTGATAGAATTGTTGGCTAATTAGTGATTGGGACACGCAGTAGTGTCATCCCATCTTTTCTTGGACAAATATCACTTTTCTTTTTGCCACCTTTCATGTGCACATTATGCAATAATACTTTTCAAATGTTACAGCAAACACACAAGATGATGATTTTTTTTAAATTAGATTGATTAGTTGCAATTGATGGTAACATCAGACTGGAAGTTTTTAAATGACCATGTGAAACCATTACAGGGTTTAGCACTGGTTACGGCTCATGTTCAAGCTTTTTTTAAAAACCTTCATCTCATATTATGTTTATATGTGTTTCCATTTACTATGACAAGATTAACATTTAATCAACTAGCATGAATGGTAATTTGAAATGATGGCTGCCTTTAGCGTCCTTGTCCAGGCTCTTACCAGAACTCCCCTCACACCCACAACCAAGACACAACACACACACACACACACACACAAAGTCACCGACCAATGCTGGTGAACTGTAACAGGCTTAAAGGGATCAGTGTGTGGCTTCCTGGTGTGCGGCGTGTCACCATGAGCACTCAAACACGCCTTTTATTATTCATGACAGTCTGAGCTGAGGGGCTGGGGGTGTAACCGGTTAGAGCGGACGGACCCTGGACTCAAGTCAAAGCGAGGAAAATGAAACTAAAGAGTGGTGGGAGAGCGTAAAGACAAATGGCTGTGAGGTGGCATTCAAACAGCCCAGAGGCATTCTGGGGGAATTGTAAATAAACATGTGGGACTCGAATCCAGATGAATATTTTGTGACAGCTACTGTCCTGGAGTTTTACACTTAAACTCCATCGAGTCTGGAGTGTTGTCATGATTACCACCGTTTTTTGTTGCAGAATTATTTACAACTGTGAGACAGATCCTTCCTCTGTTGGTTTCGAGATTATATCTGCCTTCAAGCAATATTTGTAAAACTAAAGCTTAAGTACAGTCGATTGAATCCTTAATGTGTGTTGTTAAATATAAACTCTAGCCAATTTATTCTGTGGAAATATTAATAATTAATGTGATTTGTTGCACTATCACCCGAATAAACACAGAATGAAAGCACCTACTGGCAGGATTACTTCTTATACTATATACGTCTATACAGAGTTTTCATGTAATGCGCTGCTCAAACACGTTCCTGTTCATGTCCAATGGGTGCCAGCATCGTTCCTTTCATTGTACCCGTCAGATGACAAGATTCCAGTTGTAACCAAAAGCAATCTCTTTAACAGCATCGGATGAGATGCGGCGTTTTTGCAGTCGCTTAGCAACCCGCTCCCTATTTTAGTTTGAGTCCTACATACAATGCAGTAGCAAATCTAAGTAAAACACCATTTAGTTTGTAGGGAAAAGTGGTGGTAACATTATGACTCATCATTGTAGGTCTAGCACTCTGCCACCTGCTTGTGTTGCCCTGAGAGGCCAGCTCAGCTTTGGTGTAGTTTTCTTCCACAAAAGGTGTGTGTGGGCAGCATCCATACAGATGACTGTATGACTTCACAAGAATTCAAAAAGTATTCGCTATGCATTTTGGAAGCCCTTACTGGGGTTTCTCCACAAAAAGAGCTCGGGATGCTCCAATAAGGGTTTTTTTGTGGACGATCCTGATACCGATCACCAAAACCGACAGAGAGCCTATTAAGAGGCTCTGCTCTGTTAAAGGTATACCGTCAAACCACCCAGCCCTATGTTGCAGGATGCAAACTTTACATCAAAAGTCCACACGGCAGACATATTTGTGTATTTTTACCGCAAAGGGGACACTACACTGCACACAGGACCTCTGCAAGCTGCAAAATATGAACTGCTCGATGATTGGCTGATACTGAGCTGATTAGTCATTTAGTTCTGAATCAATATAGCCTTTACACTAATATGCAGCGTATGCAGAGGAGGAAAACTACATATCACCCACATTCATATTATTTACAACCTGATAAACTAAAACGATCTGAATCCATACCTAACGTTATATTGACACATCACAGCTGCTCAGCACTCTAGGAAAACACATCGTATCAGAGGTAGACCAGACACAGGACACATTTCTGATGCATCAAAAGTAGCTGACAGAGATTGTAAACTTTCTCTGCAGCCGCGGAGAAGTTTACAGTTGAGTTGTTGTGGGAGGTTGTGTGGAAGCTTATTCTCATCAGACGTCACCGAACTTGTAAAACACCAGCTTGTGAAGACTCTGTTAGGCTGAGGCTGTTGATCACCCTGTGTGAAAATGTGAACATGCTGTGAAATGTTTTCAGCGCACTGCCTCTGTTGTGCAGTGGCGTTACAGGCATTTCTTCACAGGACTACCACACAACATGTGTAAAGATAACATGGAGAGTAAAGCAAAGTACAACACTAGAACGTACTGTAAATGAAAAACAGTAGCCTTAAACCTAATGTGATAATCTTGCTGCTTTTTCGCTCTTTCGAAACTCTCCAGCAGGAACGAGAAAATCACCATCGAACTGTGAAACTTGGCGACTGCAGCGACAGAATGTGCTGAGCGACTGCAGCAGTGACAAGGAGTCACAGCCGAATGTCACCACGCAGTGACCTCACTGCAATTCTCACTGCAGACACCCTACGTTAGTATCCGCACACACAGACAATGACTCAGCTTCAGACTTTATGTTGGCCTACTCCAGAGATTAGTCTGGTTCAATATGAAGTCACAAATCAAACTGGAGACCTGCGCAGAGCAATGCACTTTCAATTCCATTCATATTTGAATTCTGACTAACAGGCTGTTGATGAATCATTTCCATATAAACAGCATCAGCAGCATATTGATCCAAAGTTCCATTCACCAGCCCCCACATTACTACAAGTAGTTTCTACATCCTAGTATCCTCCCTTCACTAACACTTTTCTGTATGAAGTCTGGCGCACACTGAGGGACCAACGAAGCAGCTATTTAAGGACAAAAAGGTCACTGCTATTTTGCAATTTATCATTTCCCTTGGAAAAAAAAAATCATTAATGGCTGCAGTCAGCCTTTCATGCTGGGGGCATCTGCTGGAAGATAAACTGCATAACTGGTTATGGGCAGAACACTTAACTCGCCTAATAATTATTTCACATTAGTTACTTATAGTATATGGTGTCACTAACAGAGATACAGAGTATGAAAAGTATCAAAAACACAGATTCATTTCACAGATATAAAGTTATTAAATATTTATTTAAATTATGTGTTAAATATTAAAGCTGCACTGATCATTATTAAAACAAAGGATTAAACTACAGCACATAATATGAAATACGTTGCTACTAGCGGCAAACGCTTCATCACTAGACTGCAGACGCCCTCATGCCTGTGGATTATGTTCATATTTTAATTGTTTTGACTTTGGAGCTTGCAGCTTTAATGTTTTTGTTGACTCTTGCAGATCTCATTTAGTTAGTCAGCATTAGGCTGGTGAACACAGTGGAGCATTTAACATCTCATTGAAAAGAGGTGTACAGATCAAAAAGCTGGGCCAGAAGAAGAGAAACGCACTCTTAATTCATTCTAATGATCAACAGTTTTCTTACAAGTTCAGGTGTGTCAGTGTTGCAGTCACTCGCTGTCACTGCTTCTACCACTGCGGTTAAAAAAAATTGTGTTGTTAAATATTAATGGTGCATTCAGTAGCCTATGGGTTGTTTTTTGTTGGCACTATGTGGAAAATAGGAGTAAAAGCTTATTATCATGAGGCACATCAGTCAAACCTAAGTTCAGCAAAGGATGGGGGCTAAAATCTTGAGTTTCACACATTCAAATGAGATGTGCCCTGATAATTACTGTGATACAGGGGAGACATATGCACCCAGTGTGTGAGGAAACTTTTAATCCAGCTTCTCTGCACCCACGATCATAAAATACCCCCCACCCCCACCCCACCCCCCTCGTTAAGCGCTGAGCGGAGGAGCGACTGGACCCCAGCAGGCAGCAGAGCCACGGCTGAGGGAATCCCTGCACCAAGCTTCCCGTCCGACCCAGCAGAGCACCGCACCTCACAGGTCAAACCGCACCGCATCCAGGGCAGGACACCTTCACAGGAAAATACCCGGAAAGGATGCGGCTCGTTGTGTAGACTGCGCAGCCCGCAGCGGGGAAACACACGCGCTGACAAATCACAGGGAGGACACAGACCTAGCAGCGATGCCGGAGACAAATGCGCACGTACAGGTTACCTGAGCGGGTGTTGGTGGGCAGCGAGAACCGGATGATGCCGTTCCTCTTTCTTCCTTCCTTCCTCTCTTTCTTTCTTTCTTCTTCTGATGCTGCTCCTTCTTCTTCTTCTTCTGTGATCAGGTCCACCGTCCTCCTTAGCCTCCCAGCCAAGCCCCCCACCCTCTCTCGCTCTCTCTCTCTGTTTTCTGCACAATGCATGCCGGGAAAGTGAGGGGTGTAGCGCGTCGTTACCGCAGTCGGTGCGTGAATCTCATTGGCCGCGGTCGCCTTTAATTAAGAGTGAAAAACGTAAAGCAGCAAGACGAAGGTAAAAAACTAAATATGTAGAGACGATCATTTTATACTGCGACGATTTTAGCACAGCTAGTAATTAAATGTGAACATTATATGTCAATTATTGATTTCTAGGTTGTTTTATTGTGAACGCTATAAATTGTCCGATTCAATTATTCTCCGAAATGACCCAAAAAAAAAAAAAACAAGTCACAAGTAAACAACGCCACACGGATGCTTTTCAGATTTCTTATTTATAGGAAGAAGATTCTTCTTTCTGCACATATCAATATATTTAGATGAAAAAATAATCAATTGAGTAATATGAAAATGTTTCTTTCGCTTAATTCTTTTAAGTAGCTTTTACAGCCCACAGCTTCACTTTTACAATTCACTCATATTGCTAGAATTCATTATTTAACTAATGTGATAAACAGGTTATAAGTTATTATGAACATATGATGTTTGCTGTATACTGTAGAAAATGGTGGCAATGTTTTTTATTATAAAATCAAAATCAATTTTTATTATAAAAATAAAGATTCCTTCTAAACCTGGCACCAAACAATCAGTAGGCTACTGACCATCTTGTGAACACTCATTAACATGCTCGAAATGGAGGACCCAAACGCAGACCAGAGACAAGAGAGGGTTCAAACAAAGGAAGTTTATTAT
>JAUMTR010000015.1:3093227-3159941 GCA_032270685.1 Microctenopoma stevenorrisi
GTAGGAGTAATATGATCTCTCTTATTAAGTCCAGTCAGAACTCTGGCTGCAGCATTCTGGATTAACTGGAGGCTTTGAGTATTACAGTGCAACATTGTGCCAACATTTGTTACCAGCTAACGGTCAATAATTAATACAGTTCAAGTAATAACATAAAGTAAGACTAAATTGGTGATCTATGTTATAACATATTACAATACAATGTTCATTGTTAATTTGCTATAGGGGGCGTGGACATTGATAAAATGTGACTGGCAACACCAGTTTCATGCTGGAGTAAATATACATTGTTCAGTAGAGTTGGCACTGTGATCTTTTTTGTATATCTATGAAGAAGGACCCCCATCCCTTTCTGCACTCAGGCCTGTCAAAGTTCTGACCAAATGGCAACACTCATCCTGAGCTGCCTGACAGTGTCCCTATACCAAGAAAGCACACTGGTCATAAATATAAATGACAGCATTAATAAATGATGACCTCTTATTGAAATCCCACATTATGCATGCAAATAGGTTTAGAAAGGGAACATGGTCAAAGTGTGGTCTAATGTGCAAAGTGTAATTATTACAAGGGTGCTGACCTGAGCTCATTAATATTAATTCACTACATTGTCTCAGTTCATTCCCTCCTGCAGTCGATGACCTCAGATATGAATGGCTTTGATTTGAGTTTTTATTGAAGTGCAAAAATCTTTGGCGGTGACGATAGCATGCTACTGCAAAGGTCACATTACAATGTCTATTAGGAAGCCATTCACGGTATTAGATCAGCGGCTGCCTTATTTTCTTTTTTTATTATTATTTAGACATTTGAGTAAATATGGCACTATTTCCTGCTTCTTATTGTGAAAAAAAACCTAAAGAAATCTGCTGCCCAGCGTCTAAGAGTAGTAGTTGCAATAGTCCAGGGTAAATCAAAACTAGATAATTAATGCTGGATTAATGAACAACTGATATTTGAAGTCCATGAAAAATAATATCAATAACATGCAAAACCACTCAGACTAAAACTCGTTTTGTTTTTATCAAGAAGTAATGGCTGGATGACTGAGGGCAACACAAATTAACATTTTGACAGGCTAAGTCACATACAATTAAATTAACATCTTAAAATAATAAATGATTGCTATTATTAAATAATGTCATTAACATGCTGGAAATGGAGGACCCAAAAGCAGACCAGAGACGGGAGGGTTCAAACAAAGGAAGTTTATTATAAATTAACCAGGAAAACAGCATGTAACAGAAAATCACTCTACGTCAGAGGTAAAATGGCAACACTGAAAATAACACATGACAGGGGGATTGAACCGACACAGAAGGACAAAGAGAATAGAGAGAGTGAAAGGTAGAAGGGAGAAAACAAGGAACTGAACCCAAAAACCAACTTACATGAAAGGAGCGTAGTGACTGGCGGCATGAAGAGTTGAGTATGAACTGACAAAGGAAAGGATGAAGTGCAGAGGCTTAAATGGAGAGGAGACTGATTGATAATGAGGCACACCTGGAAATAATAAGGGAGTGATTAAGGTGAGGAAGGAACAAAGGACACATGAGGGCTGGAGGAGACATGACACTGACAAACACGGTGCTGTACTTTGATACATGCAGCGAGCAGTTACTAGAATTTTATATTAAAAAAAATGAATGAACAAAATAAACATGGAAGGTGAAACGACTGAGACATCTGTCAGGCCGGTATGAGCACAGGTAAATATTTGATAACGGCACTTAGGCGCAGGACAACAAGTCAAGACACAGCTGTCACTGTTGTAACAGAGAGTGATAACAACATCATTAATCTCTTTTAACTCTCAGTCTGCAACCGTGACGCCACTAACCACAGCTCTGGTCTGTTCATTGAAAGCCACTGCCTGACACCTTTACTGCAAATGTAAACCGTAAAGGTGTGTTATCTGGATGACAAAAATATTTTGATAAAACTATTTTATCTCATCTTTTATCTTAGTAATTTGTCATGTCTGACACTAACTACATCCTCCTTTCAATAGATCAGAGGCACAAAGCTGGGTTAAGAAAACCTAATAATGCATAGATAGCTGAGTGAATAAAGGCACAAATCCTGGAATTGTGTTGGAGCTAATTACACTTTAATGAGAACCTGTGATCCGGCCTCCAGCTCTCTGGGGGCAAACACGTTCACAGATGCTGCATTAGCAACTAATTACTGTAATTCTACATTTAATGTTGCACTGCAGTAAAATCTCTCAAGTGCGATATTTATAGACAAATACATGAATCTAGATACTTGTAAATTTCAGTTTCAAACCTCCTTTTGGCTTCGTAATGGTGTCAGTGAGAATTCATGACATAACCAACCCTCTTGTCATCCCTGGTCCCTCCTGCATCACTGAAACAGCTGTTTGACTGTGTGTGTGTGTGTGTGCATGTGAGAAGAGGGACAAGAAGAAAGACACAGGCTGCATCCCAACATGTAGTAGAAATGTGAATCATCCAATCACAGCAAGACACATCTGCATGCAGCAGCTGCACAAGATAGAAATGTACACGACGGTACAGCTGCACTGTAGTTATGTCACAGCAGTAGTGGTGTGTTCCTGGTATGGACTGACTGAATAATGTTTAATAAGAAAAAAAACTAAAAGGGTAGTGTGTGTGTTGATGTGGCAATGTGGCAATGAAAAAAATCTATTCTGCAATAAAGAGAAGTATCTTGGTCATTGACCAAAAGATTTATAATTAATTAAAAATAAAGGGACATACATTGGTTGGCAATCATTTCCTTTTAATATTGATCGAGCTAAAGTCCACCTGCAGTTTGTTTCAGAGATCAGGGTCAAAGTCAGTCAACATGCTGGAAATACACATGCAGCAGATCTGCTCGCTGCAGCTGTTGCTTCATTCACCAGAAACTCAAAACCTATTCGCTCAGCCAAATCAAGAGCTAACTCACAACCCTTCCGCTCCCAGTGGGGTTTTGCCTCTGTAGAGGTCTTCACTCGGTTGGAGCTAAGCCACCATGACTCAGCAGAAACATAAACACCTCTAACACCAGGAGGCGTGCACACAAACAAAAGGAAAGGACTCATATTTAATTCATTACCTCGCGTGATGTAGGAAAACCAGATTCTTCCGATACACAGAGGCCAGGAAGGTCCTCGCTGCCCACTCTGAAGGATCTGCTCTGTGTACTGGGAGAAAAGACCCAGTAGCTGCCACGGTCACGCATCACATAGGAAGTGGCTGCATGGGCTGGTTGATGTCAGTGGATATTTACTGTCACTGGGAGGCCTGTTGCTTCCTGCAGGGCACAGCTGCATTTCCTATAGGACGACTCCATTTTAATGGCGTAATGATGCATTGATGCAAAATGGATGTAGTGCTGGGGACAGACAAATGCTTTTTCACCCTAATTACGTCTTTGTAATTTACAGTACAGGCAGAGCCACTTGTCTTTTCCATACAGAACTAATTTATAGGTTTTGAGCCAGAGAAATAAATGCTTTTTATTAGTGTGCTTCTACGTATTCCTAAATATCAGGTCCCTTGGGTTTTTAGAACCTCGTCTCAGTTGGAAGTGAGTTTTAAAATGATGCTTTACGTATACAACATATGCATAATGTGCACTCACGTCACAGGTTCATTTGTGGACAAGCTGCTCCTGGTTTATGTCAAACCACTCTGTATAAGAATGTGTTTTATAATCACATCTCCACCTATGCTCAGACAGTAGAGCTGTAGATATCAGCATCTGCTACAAGCAGAGTTATTTTAAACAGGGAATGCTGAGTTAAGTTTATATACATGTATTCCCCAAACTGGAACAATAGGTTGAAACTGGTGAAGTTTCTCTATTTTCTCTTCCTTTAAAGAGGAAATATGTGGTTAACTAAATTCAGTGTTTTATGGGGCAGTTGCTGACTTTGTCCAACATTTAGTGCTGGTCAGTCACGCAGTGATTTAAAAGTGTTTTGACCAACTAAAACAGTAAAAGCACCCGGGTGATAATTCTCTGTTGGTCTGTCATTATGAGCATCTGATCCTGTTACATGTAGGGTCTGATGCAGTGCTAATACAAAATCAGTGACTAATGCACTTTTAACTCTCAACATATTTTTATTCTAAACCAAACCAGTTTCTTTTTCTATTAGCACTAATTATATTTATGCAGATCAAGAACACTTGGATTATAGTTTTAGGGTCTTGTAACTGTGCACAAAGACATGCACGGTGGTACAAAACAGCCCTTCACTGAACTACAGTCTGAAAATACAGTCATGTAGGATATAAACTTAGAAATCTTACCACCACTAGGTAAAAAACTAGGGCGCATGACTAGAGTCAAATACCATCTTAATATGCAAACAAATTCACATTCTCTCTGCAGTTTGTAAGGAGAAACAGCAGGAGGTTGTGTATTCAGGGAGGCAATCTGCAGGGCTAATGTATAATGTCACAGGAAGTACCGGCAGCCATATTGATCATTTTCCATTCCTTGCCTCATTTCACTAAGAGGCCCAACCCAACTGCTGGTGGGGCTTTCATTGCATTTACAACAGAGAGCGAGAGACAGATATATAGAGAGAGAGAGAGAGAGCGAGAGCAGAATGAGTAAGCAACAGTGTGATACAACACAATTTATTGGGAACTTACAAAAACCCTACATTTATTTTTAACAAAAATAACCTAGTGTTTGCAAACTGTGTGACAATAGGAACGGAGGAAATTTTTAAAGTTGCACTGGAATTATAAGATAGTACTAAAAGTCCTAATGCAATTATTACTAAATATGAAGTAGACGAGGTGTATTCGTCATAACCACCACTAAACAGGATTTTTTTATTGTCTGTAATGTATAAAATTTCCTGAGCAAATTTCTAAATAGTGAACTTTATGTTCCTTTTCAGAAACCCTGCCTCGGTATTAGCATTTCCACCTGTTGGTATGTGCTCTTTTTCATTCTGTGACTTCTGTGACAGAAGTTGAAACACTGCACAGACGAAATGCAAATATAGTGCATGAGAAAACACAAATAAGAACTAAAGTGGAAATAATAATGATTCACGACTTTAGCCTCCATTTAACAAAAATAGCATCTGATCAGTGTGAAACAAGGAGATTCGATTACAGCATCTCATTGCTTTTTTTAAACCTGTATGATTAATGATTTTACAGTGTATGATAAAAGATACTGATGTTATAAATTGGAGCTCATCTCACTTTACCCCTTCTCATTGCAAACATTTTAACACTATTTAAATCACCGAATGACCTAAAGTATTCTGCTGAAGCTCCATCTAGCCCCTCCTAATGTCATATATCAATTCTTTCCCCTATATGCAGACATTATTTATTCATGTCAGTTTTGTACCTAAGCAATGACACAGCTATCAGGTTTCTTTGGTTTCGATATGGGAGGTGGAGGTGATTGCCTGGGTTGATACTGGAAAGCGGCCGATTGGTAAAACGACGCAGTGGGCTGTGAGGAGAATGAGCTGCTGCTCGAGGGGATGCCGGACTGATAAACTGATAAGTTGGGTGGATGTGATATTGTGTTAGGTTGATAAACTGGTAGGTTGGGTTGGGGAGCTGGTCTTGGTGTTGGCCTTGGTGCTGGCCTTGGTGCTGGTGCTGGTGCGGGTGCTGCTGCACCACTGTATAAACTAACTGGCGGGTGCAGTGTCTTGTACTGCAGTAGGTACTCGGGATAGATCTGGTGCTTCTCAAACACAACAAAGATAGAAGGGTTGATAACATCGTCCACGCAGCTGTCAAAGAAGTTGACGTCCCCACCGTCCTTGGAAGGAGGTCGGCGATAGTCAGAGGACCCTCTGGTGAAGTCTCCCACCAGCACCCGAGAGACAAACATGGATTTGACATCAGAGTCCGAGTCAGTGTAGTTGTGCGAGTATTTAGCATCCCGAGCAAAGTAACTACCTGGGTTTGGACACAGACATTTTTATTTTGGGTTATTATGAAGTTTCATTAGACTGAAACTAGCTAATGTTTCGACTTCTACCTTTGCCAAAAGAGGTTCCATGTGTTCCACAGATCCTCCAGTCAAAGTTGGCTTTGCAGATGGCGTCTACGTATTTAGAGTCAGTGCCATGAAACAGCTTTTTCTCCAACACATCACGCCTGTTGTCCTTCATCTGATTCTTCTGCCTTTGTTAAACAATGAAATTACAGTACATTTACTTATGTGTGTGATTAAATCAGTGTATTAGCACAATTGATTGTGTAAAGTTTGCTAATGTCGCATATTTATTGAATTGTTATTTATAAAATCTATTCGTAGGAATACATATTCACACTTACCACTGAAAGACTTCCCAAAGATTTTTGTTCTGAACTCGCTCAATTTTGACAATGTTGTAGCCTCTCATGGTTTTACAAAAGAGAGCTTCAACCTCCTTAAATTCCTCTGAGGTGCGTAGGAGGGAGACCGACTGAAAAACAAAAGAAGTCATTTATCCAGGCACAAAAAAAAGCTCATTAAGATTTCCAGACACAATTATGTGCAAGTTGCGGACACAGTTAGCAAATAGTTATCATCGCATTCAGTTCATTTGGACGTATGTTTCCTGCCACCTGGGATGTCTCTGTTTTTGGTCTCCAGCTAACTCTGGCCCAAACAGAGGTTGGACAAACGTTTAGGAACAGCTTGCTTTGTCTGCTTTGTCCGAAAATGACGCTATGACAAAGTGAACCAAAACAGTAAAGTTATTGACCTAAAAGCTAAACTCGCAATGGACAGGACTGGGATCCACCGTACAAGCAACGGTTTTTAATCATATTTAGTGAAAATGCAATATTCTGTTGTCAAAGATGACAACAGAATATTGTTGATGAAAAGGATGTAGCTTAAAGATCCATAGTTTATTATGTTCAAGAGAAAATTGATCATGTAACCAAAAAATTAAGTATTTAAATGACACAGAAGAAGGAAAGAGACATTTACAGATAGACATATTGCAGAGTTTAGAAAATCTGTACAAGAAATAGGAAGAGAAGGAAAAATGTTTGAACACAAAAAGGTGTTAATTACACTTTTAGGCCCAACTGCAACAAAAGTCAGTGCACCCTTCATCAGTGATCCTATTCTCTGTGCCTGCGCTACTACGGGTATCAGTGTCTTGTCTAAGGACACCTCGACATGTAACCTGGTGGGACTGGGAATTAAATAATATCTGTCACCAACATTTTTTGACACGGTGTTCATGGATGATCTCACTTTTTCATATATCAATGGAGAGGTGCTTCTCTTCAGTTGCTCTTGGCTGTTGACCGTTTGTTTTCTCTACTTTTAGCTTCAAAATGCTCCAGATGATGTTCTAGTGGATTCAAGCCAGAGGACCCACAGGTCACACATTTCACTTTTTGTTCTCCACAAACTTTTAGTGTGTTAGCGTTTAGCTTTATGCCAAGCTTCTCAAAACAGACTACTTTTTTTTCTCCAGCATCCGTTTCTGGTTTTCTGTAGGCTTCTCTATTTCAGTCACATGTTCCTCCTGGCCAGATCCACACCACAGATGCTTTACCCCACATTTATTTTGGTTTCACTGCTTTGGCTTCTAGTTCTTGTTTAATCTTTGTGTTTTGTGACTCCTATCTGGTTTCTGACTCTCTCACGTGTTATTTTACGGCATTCTTTTGCTCTTGCATTTAGTCTTAATTGAAAATCAAGGGTTCACATTCCCTTCTGGAGCAGTGAGGTTGTACTTTGGGAAACATACCTGCTTCTATTTAACTGTACACATCAAATGCTAATAATTATAATATTAGAAAAGACAACAGTGGGAGTACAAACAAACATAGGAGGAGAATTAAAACAAACATTTACTAAGCAACGACCAAGATTATTAAATAATATAATGACAGAAGAGTTAGATACAGTACATAGATGAATCCTCCCATGGATGCTCTCTAAAACTTTCTACTGATCCAACTAGGCCACCAAAAACATATCTTTAAAGCATATTGTATTGTTAACTGTGTATATTAACTTAACTGAGTACTGTTGTGTAACAAATCATAAGAAAATGTTTTTCCTACTGTGCAAAACCAACATTAGATTTGTTGTTTTGGCAATGCCCTTATAATCATAAATAATAATATGTATTGTAATAATTATACTCATATAATATATAATAATAATCATTATAATACATAACCTTCATTACTCTCTTCATTAGACAATGTGTTCACAGTAATAAAACTAATGACTGCTCTAATCTCTGTAGAGGAGAGTATATAGGAGTCAAAATGTGACCAAACGTCTTGCATCATAGCATTCCTGAAAAACTACTCCGAAGCCTAACACGATTGCACAGTACTGTATATAAACACTACTAATGCAAAAACTCAGAAATAACGGTCTGGATCAGTCCTTGGGCGGCTCTTCAGAACCTCCCATTAAGTCACACTACACAGAAGGACAAAGGAATAGAAACTGTTAATAACTAAATTATGGAAACTGAAAGATATTGTTTTTGATCATAGGTTTATAAGTTTAAACTAAATAATAAATGTAAAATATATATATATATATATATATAGTAAAAAACCTGTGACTAATCCAATAGATATAATATTTTATTATACTGTAGGAGAGATAAAGTTCTTAATTTAACAGTGAGGTGGTCACTGTGCTGCTTATCCACAGAGATATCAGGCAGGACGTTTTCTTTTAACCCACCACTTTTATATTTTATTAGACATTAGAGGACATATTAGAGGTGCCTGAGGCAAATTCTTAGAAACCTAGTTGAAACATAGAAGTGGCAATTAACTCAATGTAAAGACTTATATTCATTTATAGTTTGGAGCAATGAGTATGTGGTTTAGTTATTATCTGGGACAGCTATAGACAAAAAAAGTCACCTGAAAAGGGCAAAGCAAATATGGACACGCCATGATGCGTTTACTATACCTTGTATCCCTTTGAGGGAACCTGTGTCTTGTCCCAGTGGTTTGGTATAGCAGCAAGAGACATTTGTCCTAAAGGTCTTCTGTAGACAAAAGCAAACTAGTGTTACAGTTTTATATTATAAGGTCATCTAAGACAAGAGCCACGAAGAAAAACAAGCCCAGTGAAGCATATGTGAGCTGTTGTACCTCACTCGCTTTTCTTTGACATCCTCAGCTGAGACAAATATGGGCCGTCGCTTCACAAGTCTTTTAGTGCCGTAGTGCTTGTTTGTTTGTATCATGTCTGGGGGACAAATAGAGAAAGACATCAACATCATAATACCACTTTAATAGTTGATAATGCTGTAAACATAGCATAACCTTTATTTACCCTGGAAACTGAGCTTGTACGATTGTGAACCAGCAGAGAACTCCACCACATCTTTGTCATTGTCCAGAAACGCCTGCTCCAGTTTAGCACTGTCTATGTCTGCAACAGTTCTCTTGGGTCCACCAGTCTGGAGACCCAGGCAAATACAGTACGTCTGTTTTTACCTTGAAACGTCTCTACATTAGTACGGTAAAGAATGAGGATGTATGCAGGAAGGTTATCGTGTACAGAAAGTGTTTAAATGTGTATACTGGTGTATTTCATTTAAAACAACATCTGGAATGTGCGAGGTATTTATTGTATGTATTATGTTGTTCATGCATATTGTTCTGAAATAACATAACAGCCTACAAATTCTGAATCATCCATTTCAATACATTTGAATTATTTTCTATTCTGGACAAACGTTTAGGTTTAGTTCAGTACTGGTGTGATGGGCGCTGTCCCTTTAAACGCAGAATGAATCCACAGTAATAGTCACATGAGTCCACGTGGACCAACGCCCGTGCAGGATATTAGCAGAACATTGCGTCAGCTGTCTAATATCACATTACAAACTTCACTTTACCTTGGAGTGTCTCACTTCTTTCTCATAACAAACACTAACTGTATTACAGTGAGCTCAAGTACGGCATTTAGAGTTAGAGCGCTTTTAGCACAACTGCTCCAAGGCTTCTCTTCTTTTTTTTCTGTATTCGTTTGAAGAGTAGTGACTTCAGACTGTGACCTGCCTGCTTAATAAATTACACATTAAGTAGATAGTCAAGTTAAATAGTTCCGTTTTGTGCACGGATGTGTCGTGTAGTTTCCCGTGTGCCATGAAAAGCGGATGTAGCTACTCACACCCGAAGCAAACAGGTTCCATTTTCCAAGCTCGTCCTCCCAGTACCAGGCCCACTCGGTGGTGTGGATGAAGGTCGGCTCAAGCAAGGAGTTAACGGTAGAAAGTCGCCGCACTGATTTAGGTCCACAGGTCATCGTGTCAAAATGCACAGGTGGGCTGCTTCTGCTACTACGAACGACAAACTACAAACATTAGTTCACACAAATCACTAAATTCAACTTAGTTTCACCAGTATATTTGTGGAACTTATAAGGTCAGAAAGCTTGTTTTAAAGGGTTATTCCACTGTTCAGCTTCAGAGTTACAGAACAGAGTACCTGGATGTGTTTTGGGGGTCACAGTAGTCCTTTTCTATCGTCTCGTTATTAGGCATAGCTTTCCACTCATCGCCCTCTTTGACTTGCCACCTGTACGGCATCTTGTCATGTGCTTTAAAACACTTATCTGAGAACACATCACGATATTAATGACTCCTAATATGAAATTGAAATATGTTTTCTGTGACCTGTTTGATTGATTTCTCACCCTCATGTCTACAGTGTCCTTTGATAAAGTACATGCATATCTCAGTTTTGTCTGAAAGGAAACAAACAACAAAGTCATTTAACACTTTAACGTTATCTTGCCGTTAAAGCTCTTGCAGCTGCATTAGTTTACCTTTGACGGGCCTTTGCCATTTCTTCTGGTCACTGCTGCTGTCTGCATCTTTGTTGCTGACAGCAGAAGTTAAGGCATGAGTGGAGCAGGTTTTTTGGAGCGGCTGGTGGTTCCCTTTGTTGCTCCAGCTGCCACGTCTCCCCCCGACAGCTGCTGAGCTGTCGGGGGGAGCTGTCGCCCACTGCATTGGTTCAACACTCCAACCATCCTCGCTGCTCGCATCATTGTCGCTGGCAGCAGCAGAGATGTCTAGTCCATTGAAAGTGTACAGATTGAAGCCAGAGATGTCATCATTGATGTCACTTATGGAATGGGCTCGTTGGGCTGGTTGAAGTTTGCTTTGGTTTCCTCCATTTCCCCTGTTGCCTCTGTTGCCCCTGTGGCCTCGCCTGCCCCTCCCTCTCCCTCTGTGGCTGGTTGCATCGTTTTCAGTGGTGGAAGAACGTTGCCCGTTCCCCCTGTTGCTCTTATTAAAGTTCCTCAAAGCCTCCTTATTTGCGTAAACAGTCTTCAAAAAGCGAAACAGATCATCAGGCACGCCTTTATCCTTGAGGCTTTTTAATGGCTGTGGATCAAAAAAATCGTGAGCCCTGAAGCACATGCAGTCTTGCTTCAGGAAAATCTCACAGATGTGCATCCTCTTGCATCCATTTCCCTCATTACACCGGCCAAACTCCCCAAGGCCATTGTTGTAGTCAAAACATATCTGAGTGAACGAGGGGGAAAACAAAAAGTATAGTAGTTAATATCAAGAGAACGGTAGAATAAACAGCCTTTTATTATCGAGTGTACCCTTCTTTTAGGCCTGCACAATGTGATGCATGATAATGGTGCTTTGGTTTAAACTATTGATATGTGGTTATGAGTGCATCTGAAAACGGACTTGCAAAAGTTCGCACCAGCCGCCACTGCAGATTATTACTTTTTTGACAAAATAAAAGTTCGTCCCACTCCTGTCTGCCTGCGATTGTTCTTGCAAGTTGATTTCAATAAAAGTAAAGCTGTATACTGGAGTCCACTCTAGCTGTGACGCCGGCACACTGACAGTGGACCTGTGATAAATCGAAGTAGGTGATCGGAGGACAGCTGCGGCTCGCTCCGCCAGATGTCGCCACACTTACGGGAGGCAGGAGTCCGTCGTCGCTCTGCAGCAGCAGCGTGCACAGCTCCGCCCTGCTCAGACTCTCCAGGCCGTGCTCCCTCAGGATCCTCAGGTTGCGCTCCGAGTTCAGCTCGTGGGAGAAGCTGCATCCTCTCCTGCCGGCAAACAACACACTTCATTACAAAACGATGACGGAAAAAACTGTAATAAAATGAAAAAGTATGAGTTTAAACGTTATCAACACGAACACAGATAAGGCTTTGAAACTGCCAGTCACACTAACAAGTGAATTTCAAAGACATGTGACTTTCATTGTTTTTACCATTACAGTTATGAGGAAATACATTTTTCACCTCGGATGGTTCAGCTTGAGGACTAAAAATGGTAGCCATTCAAAACTCTCTTTCACCGAGGTATAGAAATTGAAACGGTACACTATTTATATATACATATATATATATATTAATAATTATATATATACTACACAAAAGCAGGCAGGCAGAGAGATGGTTATGTTTATTTTAACAAGGCACAAAAGCCAGACTTGTCTGTGGAGTATCACTGTTCCCATGTTAGCCTAGCTTAGCTTAGCATAGTTCGAGCTCGCGTGGAATGTCTGAGTTTCCCAGGAGCGCTTGAAAGCAGCACGTTGTCAAGGCCAATAAATTAGGAGGAAATAACCTGTAAACACGTCCAATAAACAAACAACGTCGACAAAACCTAGGACATTGTTCTTCTTCGTCGAACTGCTTTTAAAAACTCACAAACATCGGTGATGACGTGAATTTTAACAATGAAATGTGGATTTAAAAACAGTTGAGACAAGCCAGTTGAGTCAAAGCCACATTAACCTCAGTCCAATAGGTCAGCCTGGGGCCGAACACCTGTTTCAGACAAACATTTTTACCTCAGCTGAGTGTAGTGGCAGTGTCCGTTGAAGAGAAAGTTTTTACACAGATGCAGCCCCCTGCATTGCCCCGGACAGTCTTTGGCCCTGCACAGTCTCAGTCGGGTCCTGGCCACCACCTTCGGCTGCCCATTAGGACAACAGGAAACGAACGTGTATCGGTTAGAAATGATCTCCGACACATTTGGGGAATTGAGATTAAACAGCAGATCATCGGTGTTCACAGCTCCTTGGTTGGCGCAAATAAACTTGAGAATCTCTGCCTCCATCGTTTTCTTCCTGTCCTTTCTTTCCACAGCGGTGGTGGACTACAGCTGATGAGCGACTGCCGGATTCACGGGAAGAGGGAAAGTTCGGTATCGTTTCTGATGATTGGAAAACGAAACTTAAGCATTCTTAATAGCTCGGAAAAAGTGCTGCAACGCTCCTGTTGTCCGCTTGTGGGCGTCATGGTGTCATGATATTATAGAGCCCTTCAGTCTGCCTTTCAGTTAAACACAGTAAATATGTTTTAGTATGACATTTTGACTCATTTAATCTCCTCCCTGAACTAAACAGGGATGTCCACTGTTAGAAGAAAAGTCTGTCAATACATAATATACTATTATCATTAGAACCAAAGAGAAAATACGCTGCAATAATTAACAGAATCATAATCACACAAGTACCTGGTAAGATGTGTGTAATTTGTTGTATTATCAGAAAAGCAACATTAATATATTTCTTATTTTAACACTACTTTTCTCCCCTTTTTCTCTCTTTCCTGCAGTCTAATTACTGGGTTTAACAATGGGTGTGTAAGAGTGAGATTTGCCACTTTTTCTTAATATGATTACCATAATCCTGTTATTGTAATCTGTCAGACAATATTTCAGCTGTCCATTCTGTTTAGACTCGTGGTAAACTTGTGTGTGTAAAATGCCTACTTCTTTTATAGATAATAGTAAAAAAAACAACTTTCATTTTTCACTCATCCTTTTGGAAAAACAAATAAAAGAACAGAAAATATGCAGCATCAGGATGATCATTTATCATCCCTCAGCTCCAGTGATCTGCAGTTGGTCGTTAACGTGCTGCACATTTCCCATCAGTCTCATTGCTTCCTGTTCCTCCTCCCTCTCCCTGAAGAAAATATACATGCTTTCCTTTCTTTTCCTTTTTTTCCCTTTCACTCCTTCCACCATCTGCTGCCACTTTAGGTTTCATTGCTTTGGAAGAAATGCATTCTTTCCCCCCCTCAGATTCCACTGTCAAAGCTGACCTGCAGGCTCACAGTAGTTCAGCATAAACTCATGGGGCATTCTCACGGTCCAGCAACCTAAGATTCATCCCACAATGTTAGGAGGTGTTCAGTTTAGGTCCAGTGGCCTCTGTTGTTTGCCAGATGCTGTCACACAGGACGCGAGGAGTCGCTGAAGAGTTTCATGTTATGACTGTCAGTGTTACCAGATCTCAGCCCAGCTGGACACCTGTGGGAGACTTTGGGCGAACGTGTTAAAAAGTGCTCCCCACCACCATGAGCAAATCACCAGATCACTTGAATATTTTCTTGACAATGCTAATGCATCCTCTAGATGTAAAATCCATGACAAGGAGCAATGAAGATAGAACTTGAGCTTTGTGGTGGGCTTTAACACATTCAGGGAAAAACAGCTCCCTGCTTTTACAGCGCGTTGCTCTCCGTCTTCTCTGTCTGCATCGCGACGTGCTGCGATTTCCTGCTTCGGGTTTCCCTTTAAAAGGGGGCAAGGCTCAATGCTGGGAATTCACGTCATTTCGCCGTTTTACACACATCCAAATCAATGAGAGAGAGAGAGAGAGCGAGAGAGCGAGAGAGCCGCTCTTCCAGGAAGGGATTATTAACCAGCGCGCTGCCGACATGTGAAGGAAAACACACGCAGACAAAAGAAGTTTTCACAGCGACAGTCGCGCCATGGAGTCGAGCAGCAGCAGCAGCTAGAAAATCAAACAGCTCCAAGAGCGGGCTACATGAGAAACTTCTCCCACGACAAGACCCCGAGCAGCCTTATTGCTTCTGCGGCTTTATGTAGGAAAAAGAGACGCAGGCGGAGAAGACAGCGCAACGGAAAAGTGGAAGGAGACGGAGAGAAGTTGACGGGCGATAATGTCTGAATCCTCCTCCGCTGCGATCAAGGTAACGCTGTCGGCTCGATCCGTCCTCCCCCCTCCTCGCTGCGCGGACACTTTAGGTGTCAGCTGTGTGTTTGCAGCGGCTGTGCTGCTCCTGCGGGGATTTCAGAGCTCGGCGGCGGCTGTAGCGCCATTCAGCCGAGATGCGCTTGTTTCGCTGGTCATCTGTTGCTCCACGCTTTTTTTTTCTCCCTTCCCAGCTCGCCTCCGCACCGGTGATGGGAGGAAGAAGTCGTGACTGTCGGTGACACGCAAAACGTTTGATTTGGCGTCTCCAAAAAAAAAGAAAAAAAAAGAGTGATCAAAGCTCGACATAACCCAGTTAGAAACAGAGAGAAGCAGAAGAAGCGCCAATAAGAAAGATTTAAAACAGTTGGGATAAGGAGGAGTAGTAAGTATTACGTTTATTCCGTTTAATATGTCGCGATACTGTAACGATACAGATGAATAGTTTCAGTGATTCACCGAAGCAAAGCCAATCATGTGAAATGTATAGTTTACTCTGCTTCAGAGCTGAAACTGTCAGTGGATAGTCGGTCAATAGCCACAAGTCCATTCATTGTCGTTAAGGAAAAATGCGAAATATTTGCTTATTCCAACTGAGACCATATGATAATTCACATCTCTATATGTGTGTGACTAAAGCTCACCATCATTACCGATGAACCCGTCGTTTACTTGAATAATTAATCGACAAACCGTTTGGTCTGCTAAATGGTAAAATACTTTTTGTTGCTCACTGTGATATCTTATAATGCCTGGTTTAATGCCGCATCCCAAACTAACAGCTCCAATGATACGTAAGTTAAAAAGAGAAAAGCAGAAAATTCATGGAAGAGATGTTTGAATCAATCAGCAACACTCACACACTTAAAACGTTTCAGTTTTAGGAGACTTTTCTGGCTTCTGGTGAGATTGTGTAATCACTTGTACTTGTGATGTTGTAATCTTAATAACTGACATCCATTAATCAGTAATGAATATAATCCATAATTGCCATCATGGGAAAAGGAAAACAGTCCCAGATTGATGTCTGTCATAATCAACACTAATACTTATTCTTATTAATATGATGGATTTCTAATGATGATTGTTTAATTGAGTAAAAATAGCAAACATTTCCTCTTTCAGGCTTTCGAATGTGAGGACTTTGTGCATTTGTACGTTTCTTCTTGACAGTCTCTGGGTTTTGGGCTGCATGCCAGACAAAACAACATGTCATATCATATCACTACGGGCACCTTTTTACTACAGTTTGTGAATCACAGGTAAATTGCAGCCATAATATGTATCTTCCCGCTCCACATTGCTCAGTTGGCAGAGCAGTCATTTAAAAACCAGATGCTGAGTGGTTCGATTCCCAGCCCTGAGTCCTTGGACAAGCCACTAAAACCCTATACTAACACCTACATTTGTTGTCTGATAGCTGTCCAACAACAGTTTCCCCAAGGGGATTGATAAAGTATCAATTATCATCATTCATATTATTTGTATATAGTGGAAGCAGTTCATTTATATGAAATGAAGACAGTGTTTTGTTTATAAGTTTATGCATGCTTATTTCTGAATCTGATGCCACAGCAGCTGGCAGACTGGACCCCACCCCCCCCCCCCCCCAGATCACTTTCCCTTTTCGGCATTTGTCCTTATCGCAAGCCCCATCCTAACTGTTGCCTTTCTAACAACATGAACTAGTCGCAGCTGTGGCAAGGCAGGTAGCAGAAGAACATCCTGCTTCCACAAGAAATTCCTGGTAGATGCAGTTGGTGAGCAGGTCTTGGAGTGGCTGGGAGGTGACAGTGGGCTGGAAGTGGAGGAAAAAACGGCAAAAGAATCGGCTTTATTTCCTCAAGAAACTGAGGTGACTAAATGACTTCATGACCTGCCCCCATTTGCAGGAAAGGAAACCAGTAAATAGTGCGTGACCGCAAAGTGGAAAACCTCATACCTTAACCTAGATTCAATAAGTGTGTCGTACCGTAACAGAGCGAGAGAGTCTCGAATCTCAGGGAGGGCTGCAACTAACGACTGGATTCTTTTTGAAAAACATGCTGACTAATTTACTCATCATTTAATCCTACATAATAAAAAAAAGCCCATTATGATGGTTTTTTTCAGGCCAACAGACCAAACCCAGAGATTTATTTTAGAATCATACAAAACAGAGATCAGTTGCAAAGCTCATGAATCTGCAGCCAGTGACTGTTTTGCTCGTTAACTAATTTCAAAGTTTGATCGAGAGTTGGCCAGATTAAACCCTGAACAGCTGATCTTTCTATTCTAACTGGTGTTGGTAAAAGAAAACTGAAATGTAAAAAAGTATTAGGAGTTATTGCTTCGTCATGTAAAAGGCTCTGCTTTGCTTTTAGAAAATGCCTGTAATATACATTATACTGTCCAGCATATACATTTTCTATCTATTACTAACCATTTGCACTGAGTTATTACAACACATGAAAGAATTTAAAATATTCCTTCTAAAGTTAAAATTGTCCTGATAATCAGACATTACTCAAATGCACGTGGAAATCCATATGGATTCTTTCCCCTCATTTGTTTTCGGTGCTGCAACTAATAATTAAATTCATTATTGGTTAATGCATTTTCTAAATGCGTCGATTATCTGTTGAGTCTTTAAAACGCAGGAGAAATAGTGAAAAATCATTTCACTGTTCATCACAGTTTCTTAGAGCTGAGAGTAGTTTAGTAGATTTATGGATTCGTTTATGGATGAAAATTAATAAATTGTCAAAAATTGGTACATTAATTAATTAATAATTCATTCAGTTAAGACTTTTGCTGGATATTTGACAGATCATCTAATTGACCATGAAAATCTTATCTCGGTTGTTTCTGACACCTGAGGGCTACAGACACTGATCCTAACATCTTATCAAATAAGTTATATTGCGCATATAGAATATGTGTGTTCACAGCATAGCAGGTCAGTCAACCAGTGTGATGGAAGAATGTGGTTATGCTCTTCTGTGTTTGAGAGGCGATGCAGCCTTGCCGATGCTGTGGGTGCATGGCGAGGGGAGGCGAGTCGGCGTGGAGCTGTTTGGGTTAAGGGCTGCTGTGTCGTGGAGCTTTGTGAGCCATGCTTTGTGTCTCTGTGTCTATTCATAGCAGGAGAGGAGCTCTTTCAGTCCTTCCGCGAACCCGCTGCCAAACTCCACTTCCTCCCCCATCCATGCTCCCGCCGCGAGGCCAGCCAGCCGAATGGAGGACGAGCCTGCCAGGCTACCCGCGCACCTGCGTGAGTCACACACACACACACTTGCACACAAACAGAGCAGTGACACCCACTCACGTTGATCAGTCATTTGAACGGGGACACAGACTGATTTTTGTTGGTGCTTTTTGCAATTTCCATTGCAGTTGTTTCGCTCTTGAAATCAGAAATGACCTGTCGATGCAGCTGTGTGGGCGGTACTGCGACGCTGGACTTGGCAACGTCAGAGTTTTGAGATGTAAACAGTATAGACATCGCAATCAAAGTGTTACGAACACGAATATGAAAGTAAAGTAAAAAAATAGTTAAAACCCATCACATTCAATCACAGGAACACAAACACTGTTACAGTTAAATGGGTGCTGGCCCAGTCATGTCATATGTCTCAGATGGGAAGCGTTGAAGCAGATCCAGGGTCAGACTCCTGAACCGTACCTGAACTGACAGACTTACTGCACTGGAAAAACCCACAGTTACACAGAATGAAAGAGTAAGAACGGAGCATAGTAGGGGCAGAGAAAGAGGACAAAGACCACTTTACATCTTAGCTTGAAGAAAAATGTAATCACAACTAAGATTAAAAACTTAGAGGCAGCTCATCGAAGACGTTAAATTTGAGGAATCCTGAACCAAATCAGAGCTTGTAGTAGGTGTTGCATGTAGACATGTTAGAAAATAGTTACAGAAATAGCCATGAAATGGCTACACTGTTGAAATTGACTTAAGGACACTCATTTAATTTAAAAATAGAGACAAAATAAACAAATTGTCTGAAAATTTGAGTTTATGAGGAACACAACACACTCTGGGATTTTCTGAAAGACCCTTGCGTGGTTTGGTGTGATCACTATCTTACAGTGGATAATGTTAGAAAGGTTTAGTTAGATGTTTGAAAACTCACATTGCTGAGTCAGTTCAGGTGACTTTATCACTCTTTTGGTACCACAAAAGTCAGGTTGATTTGATAAAGTCAGAAGTCAGTTAGTCTGCATTAAAGGTGCACTGTTTTTGACTGCTAATAGCACTGTCGAGCTTTGTTTTTGTGAGTGGGCCCCTGTTTTGTTTGTATTTGCGGCTCATACAATACCCATCGATGGTTTCACTCTTTTCGCTGATTGACAGGGGTGCCAGCAACACACCAACAAAATGACATTTAACCCGTTGAACTACCAGGTTGGGGTGATATTTAACAACCAAATTTGGTTGTTAAATATCACCAATGCCTCATTTGTAGGTTTGTGAGCAGTATCAGTCAGTCAGCTGTGTGTGATGGCTGAGGGAGGTCAACCACCAAACTTTTACCCTTGTGAAAGTAAACAAATTTGGTTGTATAGGATATTTTAGGCTACAAAAAATGTGATATGATCATTATACCTTTGCTTTATGATAACATCAGTCTCTCAGACTGACCCATGCTTAGTAGTATTTTAATTCCTTGTACTTTTGTTAGGCTAATACCTGAACATCCAGGCTGGGTGTGGTTGTGAAGGGAGAGTAAGGACTGGGTGGAGCAGATTTGAGCATCATGCTAAGACTCGATTGATTCTCAAAAGTTACATATTGCAGCTTTAGATAGCAGACAAGCTTGAACCAGACATGGTATTGATTAAACGAATGAACAGTGTCTTGGTTGGTTCAGGCCAACTAAATTAACTAACTACTACTCACCACACCTGACCCTACATTCACCTTCTTCTATTCTATTTCTGCTCACAGCTAATTAACCTCAGGGCAAACAGCCTATAGCTGAGTCAGTTAAAGGAAAATGTGGTGAAATATGTTTTGTAAAGATAAGTAAATAAAATGAAGCAACGCAGTGACATTCGCGGCTTTGGTTTGGTTGCATTGACTCACTGCTGCTTAACCAATCGCGGAGCAGGCGGGGCTGGACCCGCACCAAGAGATATGCTTGATGTTCAAAGTGTAACTCTGAGCTGCTCTGACCATGTGTCTGTCAATATTTAACCAGTTTATTTATTTTTTTTGTTCGGGCAAGTGTGAAGTTCACTTCATTTGTGGGGTGTTGGGCTGGGCGTCTGCACAGGCTGAGGCTGGATGAGATGCACAGGAAACTCCCTCAGCCCACTTCCTCTTTCGCATTGTTGCAGAAAAAGGAAGAAAGCTCACCAGGTCCGCGTTGAGTTTCCTGTCGAGTAAACCGATGGGTCACTTCACATCCGCAGACACGTGGAAGTCCCGCTTTGTTTTAATCAGAGCTCAAACAGAGTTCCTCACACATCTGCAGATCACGAAAGGGTCTTTTCTCCACTCTTTAGTGTTTAGCTTTTGGGGGCTCCTGGTTGGGAACCTCTCGCTTCCCTCAGGCAGACAGTGACATGTCTTTGTCACGGCTCAGTTCAAAACACCTCTGCTCGTCCTTTCTCCTCCTGCCTATGTAAACACACATGCGTTGGAAAACAAGCCATCCATTAACCCCTGTACTCTGTGGCAGTTTTGTCCTGAGGGTGGAGGGGGGTGGTGGAGAAGGAAGAAAGAAGGAGGAGGAGGAGGAGGAGGAGGGGGGTGGGGGAGACAGAAAGAAAAAGAATGAGGGAGGAAATTGCAGTGTGGGCAGAAATCCGCCTTCTCCATTTCCTGGGGAGGAAGTGGATTAGATCGGAGAGAGTTGCAGCCTGCTCCTCACACTAAAGAATGCTACCCGGCTTGATTTGAACCCTTTCAGCCAGACATCTCTAAAACACGATAACGCACTACGAACCCTCAGCCAACAGTCAGGAGATATTTGGAATCAATTACTGCTTGTTTTTCTTAACTTCCTTTTAGTTAGTGTTTAGGTCTTTTCCTTGATCTCTGTCATCTCTTTGTCCATATTGGTCTGTCCACTGTGTTTCTTGCCTGTCTGGTCTGTGAAGCACTGGATCTTTGGCAAAATGTCTTTCTGTTGATTGGAAAAGCCATTTCAGTGGAAAATTCCCAGATATGTGCAGTCAAATGACACAAAATCTGCATTAGATTAACATTTATAGAGAGTTCAGATTTAAGTGCTCCAAAGAAATGATTTGTGCCCAAAATCATTTATAATTCACAGTATAATGAAGACACACATTCATACTATGCACTGTTTACAGAATACATGCATTTCATATACTAACCATCTAGCATAGAATAGATAACTAACAATAAAATTACAGAAAATGGAGAAATACTTTAGGTAAAGTGCATTGGCAAATTTAATATACAGATTATAAATTTAGCATAGAGAGACAAAAGTGGTGTAAATCGTTAAATACCATATCACTATGTGACTTATTTATTAAAACTATATAGATAAACTGTGACCAAGAACAAATGCGTGCTAACAGGCCATTAAAGCAGTCATTCTGGAGTATCGGTGTGCAAGTAGACAAATGTGCAGCCCTAAACAGACCTCGCCGGAGAGCTGTCATATGCTTTGTGATGTTTTGTTTGTTTGTCTGCTTGTGACAAAAGCGAGACAACCACTAAAAAGGCCTGAAAGGGTTTTATTCCAACACACACACACACACACACACACACACACAATGAAGCAGTGCAGACGTCGAATTCGTCGGGTTTTAAGTCAGTCGCAATCCAGGCATCATCGTTCAACATGGTGCCCACGTACTCAAAACATGACGCAACCGCGAGCGAGTCAGTGAGAAAACAGTGAATTATTTAAAGGTCTGAGACACAAGACGTTCCAGTATTATTTTACAAATACACATAAGAGCAGCGGCTGCAAGAGAGGAAATATCTTACTGAATGATTCTTACAAATCTATGTCCATGGAAACAAGACTGGCTGGTTTCTTTGCTGTGTGTGTGTGTGTCTGCATGCTCACAGCTGGGTTTGCACTATGCATGCTTGTGTGAGTGGGTGGTTGACGGAGTGAATCTTGTGTCTTTGTGCAAAGCTTGCCAGAGGTACTGTAGGTGTATATTGTATGTCTGTGTGTGTATGAGTGACAGTGTGTGTGTGTGTGTGTTACCGTACATGGCTACAAAACCCCCACCAGCTTCCTTTGGTCTTTCTTTGTGATGTATTAATGTGTGGGGGAATTGGTGTAGAAATGTGTGTTTTTGCATGTTGTGTGTGTGTGTGTGTGTGTGTGTGTGTGTGTGTGTGTGTGTGTGTGTGTGTGTTTGGTCTTTCTGAGGGGAAATTTCCTGCCCCTGGAAGCAGCTCTTGTCCTCAGGAATTTCCTGAGTGGGCAGACGGCGCTTCCTGAATAAATGTTGTTTTTGTTGTTGTGTGTTTGTGTGTGTGTGCTTGTGTGTCTGTTCTAACTTGCTCTCTTTTCTCCTCTGAAAGGGAAACTGTTCTCACATGCCAGAGCGTGAGCTCAGCGCAGCCCCCTTCTCTTCCTGTTCGCGACACACTCCACATGGCGTTTCTATTGGGTGGTGTGTGCATAGGTGTGTGTCTGTGTGTGTGATTCACTCCACGCGTCACAATAAATAGACACACCTATGTGATGGTGTGTTGATTTCAGGCTTTATTAGAAAAAGACTAATCGCTGTGGTATAAATATCTAGTCAATGAAATCTCTTCTATTTGGTGCTCTAAACACTTGGTCTGGTTTCTCTTTATTGTCACACAGGAAGTGCTTTGTTTTTCTATCCGGACATGTTGATGTTTGAGTTTTCTTAATCAGTTCAAGCTAAACTTAATGAAATATGCAAAGCTAAATGACTGTGAAGATTCTCAGTCATCCCCATCCTGGTTATCCCAAAAACAGATTATTCAGTGGCAACTGGACTTGTTTTAGCTCCTTAGCTACTAAAACAAACTAAATATTAATGAAAAATGATGAATTGTAAGATTTCTGTCCTCTGTCTGCCAGTGTTCAGGCATCGGTGTCTTTACTGACAGCCGGGCTCCATAGTACAGCATTTCACCGCATATGTGAATGAAATTTGTGTGAATGTGATTGTTCTTTGGGTACATCGGTGAGTCACCCCGAGTTCAAGCACTGAGCTCGCTGAGCTACATCATTAACAAAGCTGCAGCGCACCAAACATTCAGGCACTCGCTTCTTATTTTTAGTCCAGCGCTAACCGTCCCCTTCACTGGTTAAAATGACAGACGTCGCCGGCAGCAGGTCGTATCAACTGCTACTAATTAATGTCAAGTCCGTGAGTAATGTGATGGCAGGCCAAAATTAAACTGTCTGTTGTTGGGTTAAAGCAACTTTTAGCAAGCTGGTGTCTGCACTCGGTCAAAGATTGTTTGTGAGGAAAGAACCACCTCACTCGTGTGTGTGTGTGTGTGTGTGTGTGTGAGTGAGTCAGGGTGATGTGCGTATTTCAGCTGAACTTTTTTTAACTACTTAATTGATCCCATTGGGGAATCCCAATCCCAATACTATGAGGTTTCAAGGACAAGGACACTTTGTTGTGTTGCTGACGTTGTTACCAAGGTGTAAGCCTGCAAACATCCACAAACTCCAGGGTTGGCGGTTGCTCTCGTCCACTGCAGCTGCCCCAAATTCAGCAAGTAAGAGCATGAGACTTGAAATCAAACCACTCCACACCACCCAGCCCTCCATCTATGTGCATTACCTGTCACATGTTAGTTCTTCAAAAATCACGATAACTAATATTGGCTTTCTCTGATTGGTTAAAAGGGAGAGCCTCACTCAAAAACTGTTTCTGCACTGCTGCTTGGGTGTTTAATGAGTCACACGAGCCTTGAACGGCAGCTCTCCGTGTTAAGACATGTTTTGGGGTTATAGTAGTTCTACTATTCAAAAACATGCTTTAAATTTCTGAATGTAATAGTTGTTGTTCAGGGAACCTACAGTGTGATACAGCTTTCTTTGTAGATGTGAGATCGGTCTGATATCGAGCAGAGACTCAAACTTCAAAAATGAACAGACAGCCAGTCGGAAGACTCTTTTTTTTTTTTTGTGACGCTCTAGAGATTTATTGTTGCGCTTTTTATGAAGTGGCGAAGGGGGGTTAAAGATTGCACTCTGAGAAGTGAAAGCCATTCTCAGGTTGAACTCTCTACACATGCAAACTGGCATTAATGTTAGCCACCGCAATAACATCTAGAAGCTCCGCACCAGACTCTATGACTTGGTTACGCTGCGTTAAATGCTGTTTACTTCGTACACATTGAAAGAGGAAAAAGAGCACATGGAGCAGACAAGGTTGTTTGGGGGGTTTCAACATGCAGGGGCCTTTTGATTTAGTTAACAAACGTCTTTGAAGCTTCCCCATTAAAAAAAAAAATTGGCTTGCGAACAAAAGATAGAGTGGCAGTTAATGCTGGATTCAGGAACTAACCTACAAGAGCTGGCTTGCTCCTGCGCTCGACAACAAGCTATCAAAAACAGGTCGTGCTACTTCCTGGCCATAAAAGTTTAGTGTGATTGATGATCTGTTTTATGTTTGTTTTGACTGGATGAAGTCCAGTTTCGCTGGACGGGGACAGGCACGTGCATGCCGGAGGAGGAAGCAGGGGATGTATATGAGAGGGGATGAGGGGTGGGTTCTCTTGATTGAAAAGTAAAAGTGTGTGTGTGTGTGTGTGTGTGTGTGGAGGTGGATTTTCCCCTGCTGCACGCATCAATGTACAGAGTTGCACAAAGAGAGAAGAGATGAATGGTGGGTGAGGATTAATTGAGGAAATGTGTTGCTCTCATACCCACATGTTCCTGAGGGTGTCAGAAGGTCATGGCCAGCCCTCCTCCTCCTCCTCCTCCTCCTCCTTCTTCCTTCTTCCTCCTCCTCCTCTGTCTGGAGAAAGAAAAAGCTTTTCTCTATTGAGATAGTGAGACCAATATCCGCCTACTTCTGCTCCGAGAGAAAAGGTAAACATTTACTGAAGAACAGAGTGACTAAGGAGCTTTGAGTTTGGAGAGCAAAGTCCCAGCCGTACTCTCGCAGCCATGCTTTCTTTTCTTTTTGTTTATTTATAGTTTGTTCGGGTCAGGCGAAGCTGAATTCTCTGTCTGACATTGTTATGTGTATCGGTTGTGTCTTTGTGTATATTTAGACTGTTGAAAGTCAGAGGTTTCTGAGAGAAAATCATATCTGAGACTCAATCCTAGTATGACTCAAAATACAGCATGTATGGAGATCTGTTCCAGTTTTTACACATAAAGGGAAAGGAAACAGTAAAGTGTGACGCATGAAAAGAGACTGAACACACTGAATCAGCCAGTTTCAAAATATATATAACAGGAAACACGAGTTAAATCAATTCCGATTGATATAACGATGAGTTCAGTTCGTGTGCTTATGTGCCTGAAACTTTACTCGCTACTGAAAACCTGTTGTTAATTGTGTCAACAAATCAGAAAATGAATCCACTTCATTCGTGATTTCTTCGGCTTTGCTTCTTTGTAAGCTACATGAAAGTAGTTGATGTTTTATGAGCGGGTATTCGGGAAGGTGCATGGGTCCATTGTACTTTGAATACCTCGACAGTTGTGTTCTTTGAAGTCTGGGACAAGTAAAGTCCCGTATTTGTCCAAATGTCTTCACTGAAAACGATGACAAATATGTGAACTACGTAGTACTGAGTTACCATTAATCATTTCTGCGGTCAGGACTTTTTGGGGGGCTGGGAAAAGGAAGCTTGATGCACTGGAGCCACTGAACTGAAGTGGAGCTGGAACTTCTCCATTCAACAAAATCAAACATCCACTTAACGTCACATTTAGATTTCCACATAAATATTTACCTAAACTATACTATAGTTTAACAAAGCCTGTGGAAGACATTTCCCATCAGCCCCAGGTGTTCATGGAGTCCTCTAAACGTCACAGCAGAACAGAAACGGCGCTTTCATGTGTGGGTCAGACAGCAGGACAACAAGGACTAATGCTGCAGACGTTTTAGACAGAGACACAGTCAGTATGTTGAAATAAAAAGTTTACGTGAGAGAAATGTTTTATTAGTGACTGAGAATAAGATGCTACAAAAAATGACCAGTTACGATAACGTTTGGAGGATAGTTCTCCCCCAAAAAAACAATTTCATGTTACATACTGTAGCTTTGAGCCTTTAATAAAAACATAACGATGAGCATGTAGTCAATAGCAAACATCCCTGTATGTAGGGACATAGTAGTAAAGTAACAAGCAGCTGCGAGGATGAGCGATAATATACCGATTATAAACCAGCAGAAATTATTCAGCTGCTTTATCTGGAGCTTTTTATTTGGTCGTCAGAGCTGATCGGTACAGTTAAAAGCCACTTTTTGTTTTTTTGTACCTCAAGTGTCGAGGCTGTTGCTGCACTTCTCAGTCGGCTGAGAGAAACATAAGCAGCGAGGTCAGCGGCGCGAGTGTCGTTGAGACGTTTAGATCCAAGCTGTGATTCAGGACGGCACTTTTAAGCGTCACAGCGGGACGGACCTCATTAACTCGTCTGGCTGAGAGGGGAAGTCGAGGGCTTCTGTACAGCAGCAACGAAACAAGATACCAGTGATCTCATCCTCCTCTTCCCTTCATTCATCCCAAGCGCTTAAAGAGTTGCCCTGGCAACTCGTGCGCTCTCTGTGCGTATGCCTGTGTGTGCGTGTCAGCGAGCGTGAGCGGAGGCCTGAGAAATCACATAGCAAAAATTATGTATCATCAGAGAGGATTAGGAGCCCACGGTTTAGTCAAGAGCTCGGGATCCTGCTGCTGTCATGCTCGAAGGTGTGTTTGTATTCAATGCAAACACACACATTCTGAAGAACACACACATGTACACTCTAATGAACACGGCGAACCTGAGACGCAGTCAACAAAGGCAGAGACTGGTGACGAGGAGGACTGAAATTGATTTTCTTCCTGCAACCTGCAACAAATCTGTAACAGATTCTCTGAGAGAAAAAAAACCAGAAAGGACAAATTTGTCAGCTGAAGGAAGTGTGTGAGAGAGTTGAGTGTCAGGAGTGAACGTTCTCTCTGTTCTCATTCATACCTACGTTTTCCTTTTTTGGCATTTGAGTAAGCCAAAGGCTGAAAGTTTCCCATTGTGTTTAGAATCAGTTCCTGTCTACATCACATGGATATGAGATACAAAATAAGATCCTGAAACTCGCAACCAGAATGTGACTGAGGTTTTAATCCTGAAAACAGAAACGATCAGTGACTACAAGACGGCAAGTAAATCTTTGTGATTCACCATTAACTGTCGTGGTTTTGGCAGCTGAACAGCGTTAGCAGAAAAAAGCACATGTCAACCGGCACTTTAGTGAAATCTTAACATAAACATTAGGACCAACTGCGAAATTTGATTTTCAGCAAAGCTCTGTTCTTCAGTGAGAAATTCTCACTAGACTAGAACTCGTCTTTATTGATACCTGACTGTGTAGAGGCCTAACTTTTATGTGACATTATGCAAAAGCACGAGGAATGCTGTGTTTAAGGACAGCTGTGTGACTTGAGTCGCACTTGATTTGGGAAAATAAAGACTTGTAGCGGACTCTAAAGTATCTGAATCTGCAGACTTGTCCTGAGATTTAAAAGGAAAAAAGGAAATAATACATATATATTAGATTTTTAAATAATAGCACATACAAAATTGGAACCAGTTCCAATTTTTAATGCCTTAATACTGATTCACAGTTGTTGTATGTGCAGTGTGGGGGTGACATCAGCTGGATGCTGCCATGGAAGTGACTACCTGAACTGTACTGCAGACTTTGCTCCATATACTGCGTTTGTGACGTCACAGAACAGGTAGAAGCGGTCAAGTAACTCTGCTGTGAACAGCACGCCGCCCTGCTCTGTGAACGTTACCTACGTTCTGGCTTAGTATTGGTTTTCCTTCCTCTTTTTGCGTCTTTGTTTGGTCCTCTTGTTCCTGCCCTCATGTTTTCCCCGTCTGTGCTGCTCTCATCACTCTTTCCTTTCTGTTTCTACTCTTCCTCTTCTCCTCTCTGTTACACACTTATCTGCTAATAAACCTTGCGGCGCCACTCTCTAACCTTACCGCAGGAAGTTTCCTGAGCTAAACTGGAGCCCGTGCTGGATTGCTTCCTGCCAAAGTGCGTTGTGGGACACATTTGTTTGGGCCCTCTTCTTCCTCTTTCTCCTATGCCGCCCCTCTCCTCTGCGCCCCCCTTCTGCTTCTCTTGTTGCTTCCTCCTTTGGGCTCTGTGCAGATGGCTGAGGCCGGCAGACCGGATCTCGGAGGGTTTTTGGCAGAGCAGCACCTCTCTTCAGCCCTGGAGAGAGCATACTGCAGCCATGACCTTGCGACCCGAGCCGCACTGCTGCCTGCCCTGGCCCCACTGCTCTCACAAGTCAGTCGCTAGAGAAGAGCGTACAGCTGGTGCATGCAGTGCAGATGGCAGCATGATTCAATATTGATAGAAAGTCAGTGATGTAGTGAGTCAGGAGTATTCCACTGCATCCCATTTCTATTCCTGTTATGTAGTCCAGTTAAATTTACACATAAAGACAAACTTCTTAGAAGTGTTCCTCGATGTTGAAGGCTGGCTTCACAGCTGTCACTGCGGGTGGAAGCCGGGTTCAAAATAAGCACAGTCACATTTTCGTTAGTTATTCCAAGTATGATTTTATACTCTGCTTGAGTGCCGAGACGCAGATGTGAAAACCCCGAGGAAATGATGAAGAAACATACGGTTGTTCCTTTTCTGCCCACCACGGGTTCCTGTGGTTGTGAAACACCTGTATCTCATTCCTTGACACTTTCTTAGGATGTCTGTTGACAAGCTGAGGGTCAGAGCTTGACAGGCTGTAAGCTGTGCTTTAGATAATCTTGCCCTTCCCGGGCTTATCGGCAGTGCTACTATCTCAATATAGTGGACTTGGAGGGAAGGAAAGAAATGGGAAGCTGACAATCTAGACAGGGTTTCATTTTATATTGATTGCTCTCTGTGAAAACTTCCTTTGTTTGACGGGCGGGGGGGGGCTGAAGGGAAGGAGGCCTGAAAGCCAGCACAAGGTTCCTATTACTTGTGTGACAATGACATTGGCAGCAAGAGATAACAGCTGTCTGACTCCCAGAGGAAGTGTTTGAGGCCAGGCGATAAGTGAGATGTTAGAAATGAGTAGTGATGGTCCGCGTGGGTGTCATAGATGATGCTGATCGGAGCTACGCACTGTTGCAAGTCTGTCTTTTTTGTTCTATTGAAAAAACAGAAGGAAAGACAGTAGAACAAGGGAGAAGGGGCGAGTGTGAGTCATGCTGTAAATCATTGGGTTACGCCAAGGGAGCGAAATGATACGATGAGATGAGCATTTCTGTGAACTGGGATAAATGTGGTTCAGAAATGGTTGTCTAACCTAATGCTGAATATAAACATCCTGTTCAATTAGATGTATTATTAGTGCAATAAATGCTGCAGTTGTCTAGGCTCGTCTCATTTTTTGTGATAACATAACGCATAAATATGTATAATACCTAACGTAGAAAAACTTACTGAAATACTGTAGGCTTAAGGAGAGGTTGTTTTCCTACTGTTGCCTTTAAATAGTTGTCGGTCGCCAGTGCACATGTGTTGCACTTGCCATTCCTGTTTCCTCTGCTCTCTTTTCCCCTCCATGTGTCCTCATCTGTTGTCTAAACACCAACTAATAAACTGTCCATCCTCTGATGTGTCTGTCTGGAGTTGGGAGAGCAAAGAGCAGAACGAATCATAACAGATCAAGTAACAGTCGGACTAGATTTCTCATAAACACCCCGTCCCTCTTCCTTTATCCTTGTGAATCATTCCGTATTTTTTCCCATAACCTATCATCTTCTAATCTTTCATTCTAACCTACTCTCCCTTTCTGCCTCCTCCATCTTTTTTCTTTATCTCTGCTGCCGTTCCCGTAATCACTCCCTCCTTTTGGCTTTGATCTCCACTTCCTCAATATCCTTTTTACTGCCTCTGCCTCCTTCCTTCCTCCCCCCCCTTCCCCTCCGCCTTTCATCCCTACCCCCCCTCCACCCCCTTCTCCTTCCTGTCTTTCCTTTTTCCCCCCCTCACCTTCAACCCCCCGTTCTTCTGCTTCTTTTTCACTAAGCTCATCCTTCTCTTCTTCTTACCGTTTTCCTTCACCTCCATTTTGTTGCTTTCTCACTAAACTACGGTCTCAACTTATTCCACCCTGTTCCTCTGCTTTCCCCCTCTCAGGTTTGCAGCCAGTCTTTTGGAGCAGGGAGGACGTGGCCCAGTGGCTACGATGGGCTGAGAAGGAGTTCGCCCTGCGGCCGATCACCAGCGCCTCCTTCCAGATGAATGGCAAAGCCCTGCTGCTGCTCACCAAGGAAGACTTCCGCTACAGAGCCCCTCACTCTGGTACTGCTCTTCTTTCTGCCTTTCCATCATTTTTTTGGTATTAAAGGTTCAGCTGTAGGTGGAACATTTGTGGTTCAGACTAAACTTCAAGTATCTGTAGATAATCATTTACTAGTGCAGCTCTAAAATCAATATGTTTACACCAAAACTACACCTATTAAAGATCAATGAAGTCAGCTGGAGCAGAGGAGAGAAGGAGGGAGGTGTAACAGCGAGGCTGCTAAGGGAGGAAGTAGGAAACGGTTGATCAGGAAGTACAAACCAACCTCAACCGTCTCCCCGTCAACACCATCGGCCAAGCAAATAAAAAAGTCAACAGTGTGCAAGTGTTGCGCATCTCGGATTGTGTGTTTTTACAGTCAGGGTTATGTTTGGTGGGGGAGGCCAGTCACAGGAGTAAGATGTCATGAGTGTTCATGTTGTGAAATGCAAAAGAAAGACATAAGATAAGTCCCCCACAAACTGGAAACTGTGTCAGTGTAATATAATTATATTAGGCCTAATAATGTGTGGGAATTGTATGGAAGAGTAAAAATGACTTAATGCAAATACATTATCAAATGCAGAATATAGTATAGTGAATACAAGTAGACCAAAAGAAGAAAATAAATGAAAGCTGAAGTTGATCCAAAATCCCTCCACCCCTAAATTAATAAGTAATCACTGATTATTATTGTGTTTCTGAGCATACATGGAATGTGTTACTAACCTTACTGTCAGTCAATCAGTCCAACATTCAGCCTTTATTTATGCAAAACGGACTGCTGCTGTCTGCTAACGTTAACTTTCTGCAATTTCTTTAAATTAATAATTAATTGGTTATTTTGTTATTGTTATATTTTATTCATTTGTATTCATTAAAAACTTTTTATCAATCTGTCACATTTGTAATTAAAATAATGTTAGCATTTATTTTTATTTAATGGTTTTATTAAAACATAGTCTTACGTAGATTTGAAGAGAATTGCTGTCTAGTTAGAGTACAGAGTAGTAAAGTAGTTGTACTGTACTGTATATATGACCAACCACCAAAGACAAATCTGTTCCTTCATATTAGACTGTATGTAACGAAAAATGATCTGTTCTTATGGAGAGAGAGAGAGAGAGAGAGAGAGAGAGCGAGAGAGCGAGAGAGAGAGAGAGAGACCCAGCTGACAGCTGTTGTCGTTTTAGGATGTTTCCATTTCAACATTTAAAATCTTCACATCCTGTCAAGAAACTGTGTTCTGGGAAAAGGTCTGGTAAATGTGAATCATCATTACAGGTTTTATTAGTTAGAGTTTGTGTTTTTTGCGATAATGTTTTTACTGTCCTGAAGTGTAATCATAGCGTCTCAAGGGATAAATGCTGCTCATACTGATTTATACTGATGCTATGGTATTACTAGCTGTCTCAGTCGTTTCAGAGTTGTTGTTAGTGACATAATTGAAAATATCATTTTAGAGAGAAACATCTTTTTGGCTTGCGATGTGTCTGTTTTCTCCTTCAGTCAATTACAAGGGGGCAGTTCCCATCAGTCTTTGCCTTCTGCCATCTTTCTCTTTGTAGAGTCTCTGAGGATAATGCTTAATGGTACTGAAAACACAGACCATGCTTTTTCCCCCCAGAATGTCTGTCATAAGCTTATTTCCAGTAATCATCTACACAGTTTGCAAAGCTACATCCCAGCTACATGATTAGACTTGAATGAGTATGATAGAAAAACGACAACCCAAAGAAGCAGTTTAGTAAAAAATGTAATTATGAATTTTAGGTTGTGACAGGATGCTTTGAATTTCTTGTCATTGTCATTCATAATGATATATTTTTCATATTTTAGAATAATCTGGAGTGCAGAGTGTTTAAACTGGCACTTCTAATTGAAAATCAAAGCAAAGCTTCATGCACCAGGAAGCAGGAATTTTCCCTGCAATGCAACTCCAGAAAGTGAGAACTGAAAGGGGTGTGTGTCTGTGTTTGTGTGCGTGTGTTCACCATCACTTCCTTTATGAGAATCATTTCCTTGTTACAGTAAGACTATAAGTAAATCGTGTAATGTGTGATAGCATGCTTGTATGACTGTAGTTATGCAGCACGTTGGACATGTAAATGTTGGTTTAGAGAGAAAACAAGCAGCTGTTAATCATTCAGTCAGCATCCCGCTCAGATTTTGAGCCTGGTGTAGGCCACTAACAAACTACTAAGTACTTAAAGGAAAGTTAACAGATGGTTACTAGACAGGATCTTAAGCCTGGTATATGTTGGTGGACTTTTCCTTTTTCTGCTTTTTAATCCCAACCTCTCCCATGGGGAATGTCCCTTGCAATAAGTAGACAGGTTTTACGTCTGACATAGTTTTAAAAAGAAAAATGCTCATTCTTGGCAGCAACGTGTTTTCCCCTGTAAGAAGAGGCTCTGGTTGGTCAGAGGGCAAACCTACACTTCTCTTTACACACAGTAACCAGGTTTAGATTTGAATACCTAGGAATCTGTTGTTTCTAGTAACCAGCAAGTCTGGATTTGTCATTCCGCCTTCTGAAACTGTCTAATGTGGCCCTGAAAGCGACTCCACCACTACTGCTCATGTCACCTGCTGCCTGGAGAGCAAAGAAGAAGAGGGACCTGATCCTGTTCAGGACGCCAACACTAGTTTCCCATGTTATGCAAAATGCTACTGGAAGACATATGGTAACCTCTGACCTCTGCATCTTTGCAGGAGACGTCCTGTATGAGCTGCTGCAGCACATCCTGAAGCAGAGGAAGCCCCATGTGTTTTATCCGTCTGCATACTTCCCCGGGAACTCTTTCCATTCATTGGCTGAAAGTGCGGTGCCGCACCTGAAGCTCGAAGGTCAGCCCAATAAACGATGTTTGCTTTTTTCATGCATATAGGGCGTGTTGCTAAATGTAATTTAAACCCTGCGCAAGAATGCATGTCTAGTTGGTTGAGACTTACTACAGGTATTAATCCTCTTTTTTGTCATCACCACCAGCTGTTAGGTGCGGTACAATATTTTGTACACCAATAATTGACAACAATGAGCAGCTAATAAATATCTATAGGCAGTGAATAGTTTTCATTTTTCACCTTTTCAGAGTGAAAACCCTCACCGTAACCAAGTAGGGAAGCTAACAGGTGATACGTACGTATGTGTCAGTAATCAACGCAGTGATATCACTTTCCCTCTGGCAGAAACGCTGACGTTAAATGTGTCTGCTACTCAAAACATTCTGATATAGTGATATCACTTTTAGTAAGTGCGTCAGTTTAGTCGTTTGCAGGCAACAATCTGTTGTTTTTAAAGAACACATACATACTATATAATGTTTTCCTCACTAGAAATAAAAAAACATATCGTACCATCACATTCTTGCCAGTAAACCATTTTAAACACTTTAATATAATTCATTACACGTACGGAATGTAAAAGTGTCTTGTCGGTAAATGGTTTTAATTAAAACTAACTAATTAAAACAATAAAAAATGAAAGTTAAATAAATGAACAATGTAAAACTTGTTACATGTATAGTGCTTAAAATAGTGCAGTGCCAGAAGCCAGTCAGTCTCCTTTCCAGAAAGACGAGATGATTTCGCCTGTTTGTTGTGTTCAAGGAAGTAACGTTGGAGTTCAGTGAAATACCTGTTTTCTGGCTCGAGTCTGTGGAAATGTGACACAGCAGCAATAGTACGGACAGAGCGGTAACTTTTCCGACTTGAAATGTTGACAGTAAAACCTGTTTCACAAGGAAATGTTTCTTTATTTAAACAAGTAGCAGTACACCATACCACAAACTGTCCCTATGGTTTATTGAAGGCAAAGTTTTACTGGCATTTTGTTCCCGTCTTTCCTTGTTTTGAGTCACACTTTGTGTCTTGTTAATGTGCAAAATTCAAATTCCCCCCAAAAATAAGCGCTAATACTTTGACCAAGCCTCCAGCTCAGCCTGGTGCAGGATACCACTGACATCTAGTGGTTTCACTTTGCCAAATTGAGAAAGCACTGTGACAAACGTAAAAGCTAAATGACTATGACTCACCATTTCAGTCCACGAGCTTTTGAAGGTTTTAAACGTTCCCACCGTTGCTTTCTATATTCTGTATGTGGCTTTCTGCTCGACTGCTAGCCTCACCTTGACGGCCACTATGTACTGTATTTGTTGTTGGCACGCATGTATGGCAAACAGGAATCAGTGTACACCCAAAAACTTTCCCAACATCACTACAAAAGTATAGTCTGACAGAACTTTGGCAGCAAACAAGTCTCATGTACACTGACAGTGTGTACTCTAATGGATGCTATAAAATTACATAATTACTTTATTATTGTTAGAACAATTAAGTAAATTGATTAAACAGATGTTCCTAAAATGTTTTCTTTCTTGTAATCAACTTGTTCAGCTGTACTGGGACGTAACATTTTGTAACTTACTGTAGTTGTAGTTGTGATCTCACACTTCTCCCATGTTGTATGACTAGAAACGGTACGGCGAGGACCACGTGGTACGGAGCCACTGCCCCAGCATCCACCAACAATTGAGTTACGGCACCGCTCTCGCTCCCCCCATCAACAGACCCCGCGGCGATCTCCTCCAGAAACAAACCACCCTCGTCCTACCAGTGAGGACTCCCTGCAAATTTTCTCCCAGCTCCCTGACAGCAACCATCACCTGCCCGAGGAAATGTACCCTTTGTCAGTTTCCCCGGCTGCACCGAATGGGCGCTGCACGACGCCCCGAGAAGCGCCCAGCTCAGGCAGCCCTGTGGGCCAGGAGGCAGGCCCTCCTCGCGTCATCCAGCTCATGCCCAGCGCCATCATGAATCCGTTGCTCCTCAGCCCAAACAGAAGCACTGGAGGTGCCGCCATGGACTTCAGGCACAGCCGCAGTGGACCCCCATCTCAGGCCACGCTCGAGAATGGGCGTGAAGGAAAGGGCCACCATCATCCAATACCACTGGCGCAACAGCAGCAGCAACAGCTTCTGCTACAGCAGCAGCAGCACGACGAAGCGCTGTACAGGAATCACGTCATCATGCCCGTGTCTCCACCAGAGGAGCAGCAAATGCCCATTGGTCGGATAGCAGGTAAGATTGAGCCCTCACAAGGTTAAACCTGCATGAGGAGACATGTTTACTTCATTGTTATCGAACCCAGTTCAGTAACTGTGTGAACAGAGGCAGACTTTTTATGATTTACTGATCTTATTTCACACTTGTATTTATCGACATATTTCTATTAACCTCATGCAAACGTACTCGGTGTTTCCCCGTCTTGTCCCCGCAGACTGCAGACTGCTGTGGGACTACGTCTACCAGCTCCTGTCAGACAGCAGGTACGAGAACTACATTCGCTGGGAGGATCCAGAGAACAAAGTCTTCCGCATCATGGACCCCAACGGCCTGGCCAGGCTCTGGGGCAATCACAAGGTACACGCACACACTCGGCTGTCTCCAGCTGCTGTCTTTGATCTGGCTGCAGGTGGCTCAGTTAACAAGGACATCCCAGATCCAGGCCACAGAAAAGACATTTTGACAGCAGCTTCAAACCTCATTATACCAACAAAGACTTAACAAAATATACATAATGTGAAATCTATTTTTAGGGATGAAGAACCCAAAGAATTATCACCCAGTCTTCAGCTCTACTGAGCTTTTTTGCTACATAATTACTGAGTTGTTTGATTTTAAAGCAAATAACAACAACCCTGTCTCCAATAGACTCAACAGCATTAAGACAAATAATCTGCTGAACCATTTAGCCACCAAAGACTCAGATATTACCTTCTGTAAAAGGGTGGAGTCAAAACAAAGCTGAAAGACTGCAGCATTAGAAATGCATTTACCTGATGGACAGAAACACAACTCTAAAGAACTGTCGTTTACATTTGTGAACAGCAACAACAAATAATTTACATTAGTGTGTATGATGCTTGTTTCTGCTGCCCCCAAGTGGTTAGCATGGGTTACTGCATGCTTAATATTTCCAGTGACAAATCTTTAAAGGAACCTTTAACAATATATTTTTACTACAAACAATTATTCAAAATATGATATATTATGAAAGGTGTTAATTGAGGAACAATATTATTACTGTTTTTTTTGATTCAGCCCATATCCATGTACTCTTTTAGTCTTTTTTAGCAAATTGTTTTGGTTTTTCCTGCTTAGAAAATCTATGCCCTAAGGACAAGTTTTTTATTGAATATGTCCCTTTCTGAAACTCGGTATCGCCACGTTATTATTATAAATAAAGCTGTTGTCCTTTTAACTCTTACAGAACAGAACCAATATGACGTACGAGAAGATGTCGCGAGCACTGAGACACTACTACAAGCTGAACATTATCAGAAAAGAGCCTGGACAAAGACTTCTGTTCAGGTATAGTAAACCGAAATCAGCATTAGGACACATTTTAGTAAACAATTCATGTGCTAACAGAGTTAACAGTGTCTTAGAGTTCGTACTGATCAGACACACTTTCACAAATGATCAAACTCTGTACCTTACCACGTTCACCAGGTTCATGAAAACCCCAGATGAGATCATGAACGGCCAGACAGACCGCCTGGAGCACATGGAGTCTGACACGGACGAACAAATCTACATCAAAGAGGAATGCTGAGGAACTCTGGGGGAAAAAAAAGAGTCCTCGAACTTTTTACTACTACTACTACAGCCGCTGATGCCTTTCAGAAGCAGCTTGAACAATCAATCTGGAGAGCGTGGGCCCCTCCCTCATCGTCAGTCGTACACACAGAGACATGAAATCTGATCTTTCTTCTGATTGCCTTAGGATGACGCTGTCCTGAAGATAAAAAAAAAAGAGAACAGAACATCAGTCGTTTTGACTTTAATAATGAAAGCTGAACAGACTTTTTTAAGTGTTCCCCTTTATTTCTGAATCAACTGCAAAAGCCAATCACGTTGTTCTTATGTCACTTTTATGATTTCTTTTGTCTCCTCACATGCATTATACTATGGAATTTTGCTGTTTGTAAAAAGGAAACTGGGTGTGTGCGTGTGTGACAGGAATGTTTTCGCCATGGAATAAACATTTTTGATCAAACTTAATCCTTATACTGAGGAGTATACTTGCATTAATCACATCAAGACCCTGAAATACGTCACATATCCACAGGATGGCACTAGTGGCCAATATATGAGGAAAGAACCATAGCAGTGGATGTTTCCCATAGTTCAACAGTTCATCAAACATGCTCCACACCTTCCCAATGAAAGAGTCATTTATAGGAGAAAACGTGTTCACACTTCCCAGCATTGGTAAAACCAGGATGAAATAAAGTATCATGGATGAACATACAATGCTGAGCTTTTATCAGTCACTCATCACTCTTGCTCATAAACAGATTTGTGTGTTCATTAGAACGACTGTATATTTTTTCCTTTGTAATAATTATAATCATTTTAACAGGAGCCTTGTTATTTTATATTTATTCTGTCTTGTTTAGTCCAGATAATGGTTCTTAGATAATGATCGAGGTTAATTTTAAGGGTATACCATCTTAGACTTGTTTCTTTTTTTCGTATTGTCCAATGTAACGTTCAAATCACGGCTCCAACTTCAACGGTGTTACAAAGCCACGACAGTAATCATATTACTGGGAAGGTATTACCAGCAGGAGCAGCGGGAGTGCGCCATGCGCACCGGAGTCTCCATAAAAGTTAGTGCGCACGGAGCCGAGCTGTCAGACTGGGAAGAGACGCGGCGGAGCAAACACTAGAAGCTCAAGTAATTGATCAGGATGATCCCGATTTGAGAGTTCGGTATATTCCTCCTAAGTGTGCAGTGTGCTCTGCACCTCTGGGTGACTGCCACCCACTGAACAGCGCACCAACAGGACCAATTAACGCTTATTACCTGCGTGAGCGCAAAAGGCTTCCGCTTTGTGGACTAACGGAATAACAGAAAGACAGAGGAGGTTTGGAAGCAGGAGAAGCTCGGCGGTGTGCTGGATGAGTTGCTGAGGCTGCTGCTTTACAAGACGAATAATCGTGTTTTACATTTGATTTCTTCCGGCTTACAAAACCAAAATATCACCACTCCCGTTTTTCGCCGCTCCAGGACGCAAATGTCTCCACATCACAAACTCACCAGTGGATTGTAGCAGAGCAGCCCCGCCGATGGTTTAGAGGGCGTAAGGTGTGGGAAGGGAGTGGGACAATTACAGGTAAGAGCCATTCAGGCGACCCCAGCGGTCATTGTGTGCCCTCAGGCGGAGGCTGGTGAGAGTTTACTCGCCGGTGAGTGCGCACTCAGCCGCTGCGAAGGCTTTCTCTGTAGACCATCAACATCCAATCAGTGCTGAAACAATTACTGACCACAGAGAAGTGCATTAAAGAAATGCAGTTTATCTCAGATTGAACGGGTTTAAAAATGTGTTGTATCATCTTCTGTGTCTGATGGTTTGATGACAGCACCGCAGAATCATTTCTGACGTGTTTACTGTGCAGGGACTCTTATTTTCAGAAGACAATTTCTGTTTTCTTTTCCCGTATGTTATTTCAATGCAGTAACTATCTCGTATTTTAGGAAAATTATCTACGCAGATGTTTGGATAATTCTATTTATTAGAATCCAGTGGTTTTCCAGCTGAGAAAACAAACAAATTCTGTTTAATTTATTTGTTCATCTCCTGCACTTCTAGAGTCCCAGGTGCATTAAAAGGAGTCAATAGAGATTGACATAGTTAAAACTCCAGGATTCAACTGGAGTTTGAAAAGATTTTCAAATAACAATTCCATATTTGTCTATGTACAGTTAGGCTCTGTTTTGCTGATAGGTGTCATTAGTAACTCTAAAATGTCCAGAGCTCCCGCTGTATTATGTGCTAAGGGTTGCTCTTATTGGTAGGTGTGGCCGGATGATAACCACGAGAGAGCAGAGCTCCCAAACTGCCATCAGAAATCAACCCCGCTTAACCGCAATTGATTTGACCTCCTGTCGTGAAACTAATGTCAGCTCACCTGAAGCAAATAATAATTTGAGTCATGTGATGATGAAATTCAGTGACACAGTGGCGGGAGGCTCAGACTGGCTGATTTGGACTCTTCCTCCTCCACCTGCCAGCAACACAAGGGGCTACAATTTACCAAGCTACATAAAAAAACAAAAGAAATCAGACATGCTGACAGTTTACAAGACTGGCACACAATGCAGGGATGTTACAGTGGGCGACAGCGTAGACAGAAATAAATGAAGTGTACAGTGTAGCAGTACTAATGTCCAGACTGTGGTTAATCTCCTGCACGTCCAAAGACGGACATGTTCAACATGTTTCTAAGAATGGCTGGTATGGTTCCCGGGCTATGTGCTGGTAGTTGCAAGGTCAGAATGATTCAAGACTAAGTGACAAACATAAAGCGTGACATCATCGGGCTGATTTTCAAACTCAGTAATAGCCAAGACCCAGTAACGGACTTCAGGACAAGGAAACTGGACTTCTTGTGTTAGAGTCTCTTCCTCTACCGGGTTTCACCACTCTTATCTTGTCATTTCCTCTTTGATATTTAAAATTGTGCAGTGTTTCACAAAAAGTTTAATGAGAGTACAATTGGCCCTTTTCTTTTTCTATCTTCCATGAATCATCCCACACGCCACAGATTATCTTGTGTCCTTTCGAAGGGACCTGAGCCATCACTGAACCAGTACCCTGTATATACAGTAACAGGAATGTATGAAGGACCAGCATGAGTATGTTTACTTCTCGTACATTTGAGGTGGTACAGGGAGATACTCCTGTACTCTCACTGCAGCAGGATTTTGACATTTATTCTTAGTAGTCTTGGTAATTTGGATTGCTGGGTTGCTACTTTCACTTGAGCAAAGGATGTGAATGCTTCCTCTCTGCACAGCGCAGCGGGATTTAGCAAATCAAACAATGACATCATCTGCCAGCTTCTCTAGCAACTTTCTAGCAGCCAATAATGAGAGTACTTCCCTCAGAAAAGAACTCGCTGCCCTGGCAGTCCCCAGTTTGAAGCATTAGCTGCAGCTCTGCCGGCCTTAATGAATCCGGTGCAACACTACCGGCCACCTGAGTTAGGTGAGACTGGTCCCGTCCAGCTGGGAGACCTGGTGCAGACTGTCTGGCCAGCAATGACATATCAGCCAATGTCACCTTTCCTGGTGGGTCTCGTGACCTCGTCTTTGCATTGATCAAAAGCGATGACACTAACTCTTCATGCTCTGCTGCTCCTCGCCAACCAGGCCAAGTTAGTACGGCCCCTGAACAGCTGTGACATGCAACACTCTAGCAGTGGGGGTTTTGAATTAGTCTGTCTTTGTGGGTGCCCAGGTCTTTTTTCACATTTTTACTAAATAGTTTTTTTTATTAAAGTTGGATTTTGGTCCTAGTTTAACAAATGGGTATCTTAGAAAGACACTTATACACTTATACACTGACATTTTTGCAAGGTCCTAAACTATTAAAGTGCCTTGAGATGAGTTTTGTTATGATTCTGTGATATATATAAAGATTAATTTAATTGAATAATAATAATGAACTCAATTTAATTTATGGCTCCTGATGTTGCTGCTTCATAGTCGTACTGTCATGGCTCAACAAAACACATGAATAAACCAGTCATCGTTGACATTATTAGCACCACCTGCCCTTTCCTACTGTGGTAAGTCAAACGTCTAGCACTTTATCTTGACAAGTTGGAGCTCTTAGTTTGTAGTAACTAAGAATTTACAGAAGCTGAATGGTAATTGCTTGTGTCTTCTCCTCGTAAGTTGCTTTTGATAAAAGCATCTGCCAAGTAAAGTGAAGTGAAGCGAACGTCTGCTGTGATATTAGTCACAACTTGTGGTCTTTGAACAGAGCCGCGCTGGCTGGTACCCAGTTTTTTCATACGCTAAGCTAATGCTGTCTGACTCTGTGAAATCAATTGGATTGACTTTGTTTACTATTACTCAAATTTTGAGTGTTTTTCATGACAACAGAAATGAAATTATGTTGAGTCAAGAAGCAAAACAGCTATCTACATTAGCAACATTAATGTGACTCACAAAGGCTTCTCTGACTGACACTGCATATTTATCTCACCCAGAACGCAAATGTCTGAGTCAGACAGCCTGAAAATGACCTGGGCTCTATCCTGCGAGCCCCTTGGTACAGAGTTTCTCCCCTGTGACAGGCCATTGTCAGGATACTCTAAGGAATACGTACGCAGACTGGTCTAGAGCTGCTGCTGAGAGTCAGTAGCTGTATGATACAACCTGCATTTTCTTAGTGCTTTTACTGAACAATGAAATCAAAGTGTGACATTACCTGACACTGGCGGGTTCTTCTGAGCAAGGCACATCCTGAAGCCTTTTGCAATAATGTACAAAAAGCTTGAGAATCTGTTAAAACTCAGGAAACAGGGGAGATATTTTCTCAGGTCAGGCACTCGGCTGCATCACCTCAGTACGTGCCCTTGTGCTCTCTCCTCTTGAAACTATTGGAATTTGTGTAAAATATTGGCGGATGATTGGCACTCACTGTGCGGGTGTTTGATGTATGTAGGAAGCTCTCTCTCTTTCACATTCTATTTGATCTGCGGCTCGCTCTCGCTTTCATTTGAAGGAAAACAAATTTACCAGCCGGTGAATAAACAAGAGCTCGGCTGAAATGATAAAATAGTAGCAAAAGGTTTCCATACATTTTTCACTTTGACCTCTGTCTGTCTGTTCGCTCTCTCTTCCTCTTTAAACGAGATTCTGACTGGTTTGGGTAGAGCTTTTATTTTGACATGTCCTTTCAGCATTGTGCCATTTCGACTGAAGGCTTCTCTTTGGTGAAACGTTAAAGAACTCTAAGAGAATCTAACATCAGTAACTTCCTGAGAGCTCCGAGGTGAAAGAAGGGATGCAGAAGGATCAGCCTGGTGGTTAGGTAGAAATGCTGCAGTAGGTTAGAATGAGGATAATTGTTGTTAGGGTGGCAGTGTCAGTGCTGGGACAGGAGCTACACTCTCCCACATAAAAATCCGATGTGCTATTAACCACTCACATTTATACTTATATAGCCTTGCTATATACCCTATAATAACTATAACGCTGCTTCCCAAATTGGCATCGAACACCACTGGCTCCATCATCGTTAGACATAAATTCTAATGTGCAGATTTGTCCGATATGAACAGAATTCCTAAAAAAGGAAAACGTTCTGCTATTTAAAACGTGTCCTAGTGTTTCCATATTCTCACAGCAGTGAAACTGTTGAATAAAATGTCGCGTTAGCTGAAAAATGAAACGCACAGAAGAACATTCCTTTAACACATCTATATTAAAGCTCTCTATAAAGAGTCATTTTAAATTAGATTCATTTGACATTTTTCCAACAATGAAGTGTGTGAGCGCATGGAAAGATTGGCCATGGCTCCAGAAGTGAGGCCTTTTTCGCTTGATATGAAGCTTAAACAGTGCATTTCTCCGCAGGCTACTGCTGTCTCGGCTGGGACAGCCCCGGTCGTCCGCTTCATCCAACAATCTAACAAACCTCCTCCCGTTAACTGTGATCCTATTTCACACTGAGGGAGGTGAAAAACAGCGAGAGAAAACACAGATCTGCTGGTCTGTTTCTAGGTTTGTCCCCGTGTGCCCATTTTATCTGTTCAGCAGCATCTTAGTGTTGCTCTGTGTGTGGCCCAGTGGCTTATAAACGCATCATGCAGCATTCTAAAGCCTCCAAACAAACACCGGCATACGTTTAGGAGAGCAGATACGTGTTTCGTTTCCTTTTCCACCGTGCTCTCTCATCTCTCCCTCCCATTCCCTTCCCTCTGTTTCATTTCTATGGCTGATGGTGTGTGCAGAGCTGTGGACCTACAGTAGTTTCTTGATGTGAGCCAAACCCATCTGGGACTCAATATCCTGTTTACCAGCTCTCAGCACTCTGAAAACCACAACAATACTGAGCTGAAGCAGAAGTTCAAAACTCATTACAATCTGTTCAGGTCACGGCCAAGGTCGGAGTCTTCTCCTTCTCTGTTACTCCACCATGTCGTCTTCAGAAAGAAGACTCTGTTCCTTCTGATCCCACCCCCCCACACACACCCCACCCCCACATTTCTCCAATCTATACTTGTTTTCATGACACGCTTTTTGAGCAAATCTAAAGCCGCTCTGGTGGTCCTCCACATACTCCACCGGGCTCAAGAGAAAGTGAGATATTTACTGCTTTTAGATCGATTTGAGATATTATAAAGAAATAACTCTGCTTTGGCTGATTTATAGAAAAACAAAGATCACCATGACTTAGTTAACTAACATTTGATATATTATATTATATATCTCTATATATATTGCAAACATCTACTTGTCTCTTATAAACACTATAAATAAATGTATTTACACTGTTTTATTTAGAGAGGCAATTGCCAGCTCCTGTATTTTTATTATGAGTAAACATAGGAGCTATCTGTTATATTGGTAGTAAACATGACCAGATAAGTTGACTCGTCCAGGACAGGAAGTAAAAACCTTGAGAAGATTGATGATATCCGCTGAGCATATAAACAATAATGAGTCATTTCCCCAAACAGATAGGTAATGTAGTTTTTCATGACTGTTAACAATAGTAAATAATGTGAAATTAAATAAAGCTAGTCAGCCAGTGCCATGCTGTGACTCATTTCTGTGCTTTGAAAGGTTTCTGGAGAATGATGTACGTTCTGTGGCTGCACTCTATTGGTTTAGTCTTTGCAGGTCATTTTTTCTTGGTAATACTGTATGTTATCAGTAAACATATGACTGATGTATTCGATATGTATGTTTGACTGCATGGGAGAAACCATTCATACCGCGTTATGGTTTTTTCTTTTTACTGGCAGATTAGCATTTGTGTTTTCTTCCTGGCTAAGTATCCCGTCCCTCCGACGAGAAGGCGGTGAATGTTTGACACCGCTTCAGTAAACACTGAAAGTTTAATCTATAGAGAGCAGTAAACTGAGATTTCAGACAATTATGAATCATCCTCATTTTGCAGCAGCACTAACAAGGCTATTGTGCTAAAATGTAATTAACACCTCTACCAGTGGCAGAGCATTGTGGAAAACTACAGGAAAACAAATGCACATGCTATAGAGCCTCCTTTTGGTGATACATTGTTTTAGGGCACTGTGTGTTTCATATGTACAACTCAGAGCAACTTCCATCTACTGCAAAATCTGTTGTGTTAATATGTCCAATAAGACCAGATGAGATGAGTTGTCACGTGATAATTAAAGTTTTTCTTCTTCATTTTCCTCGTATGCCAGGATTATGTTTCACTGTCTCCCACAAATCAAAGGTGAAAACAGGCTTTGATGTACAGAACTGCTTCACAAAAAAGTGTGTCATTCATTAGATATGAACATCTAAATTGTTTTTATTCCGTCTCTGCACAGCTATCTGCACACAACTCTGCGTGCTTCCGGCCATCTTTATTTGGGATGATGCCTTTATGTTAATTCTGATTTATGAATGTTATGTGAAAAACATACTGACTGCCTTGTGTGTGTGTTTTGGGCCCTCCACACACTCACACTAAGCTGTACGCCTCGTTTGGCTCACTCTGCGCCCCGGGCTATTTAACCCAGGGGCTGTAACCTAAAGACCTGATAGTGGCAGCCTGTGGCTTTCAATCTGACCGCTCTCCCCGACTTATCTGGCAAATAAGCCGTTTTAATTGCTTACACACAGAGCCCTATCAGGCCATGTAGTGAGCATGGAGATAAGGGTTACACAGAGTGAGGCATTAGTAACAGGATGAGAGGACCGCAGAAAAACAGAGCTGCGTGATCCCAGGAGGAGGAAGAGTCAGAAAATAGCTATGGCCATCCTATTAATTTCAAACTCACAGAGCCGTTTCAGAGCTTATTGTGGGGCTCAGGAGACGGCTGTTGTTCACCGAAATCAAAGCAAATTAGAATTATCTCTGTAAGTTGACGACTCTGACATTCTCAATGGGCAGAATGCGTAAAATCACACAGGGTATCGCACAAGACGGTCCCGACATACTCAGCTTTGTTGTGCATTTGTGCAGATGAAAAGAAAATGGTGCAGTGTTTGCTGCTAATTCAGAATCTTAATTAGTTCAGCTGCAAGGATTTTGCTGGCTGACATTGGTGCACAAACACTGGTAACACACAGATAAAAACTGTCTGCACAACAGAGCAAGGACACAGAACATCATGAAAAGCAGAGTTTTCACTTCACTGTGCTCTACATGGGTCATTTAAGAAGGAATGTGTATGGATTTAACTTATCGTTTCCAGGGTTTGTTTTGGCATTTTAGTGTTTTTCGAGTTAGCAGTCACAGGTTCCAGCAACCTTCCTTTCCAATAAGATATGGACTTTTGAGGTTTCGCTGTGTATTGTTTTGACCCATATGCACCGCATGAAGAACTAGTCAACACAGTGGCGGGGTAAATGTCAGCTCCACTTGGCTTCTAATGAGACCAGAGACCAAGGAGAGGGCTGACACCATCATAGGCTCCGTGCTCAGAGGCTCATTTACATTCTACCAGGCGACAGCTGGAGATATGAGGGGAGAGATGGAAGCAGGGAGACCAGGAGAAACGAAGAGGCAGCAGCTAAAACGTGTTTTAGGTCTGCAAACACCTCTATGAGAAAGGTATTATTATACTGGTCGCTTTAAACCTCAGCTAATATTCGTACTGTTCTACTTACAGCCGGACTAACTAGATCGCCAAACAATGCGAAGAGATGGTGGCTGGCTGGTGAACACTATAAAGTGTTGAGCAGATTTTTATTTTACGATGTGGTGGAGATGAAATACAGAGACAACAGTAGAGCGAAGGTTTTATGTGAATATGAACGTGAAAGGTGGGGCTTGACATTGAGGGTCGACACCCATAATGAGCCAGATGGAACCCACTGTTTCATTCAGACAGAAATTAAGAAATTGTCCTTAGACAACTTTGTTGCATATGTAGCACTGCAGCTCAAAATATGACAGCAGAAGAAACTCTTTGGCTGCCTCATTCTGGAGCCCAGATCAGGCACAGACAGAAATATGGAGTCTGATCCATACTCCATACATCGCATGTAGTGATAAACCACAGATAATTATTGCCCAGTCCTGCTAATCCTCTTAGCATTTTAGTGTCTTTAAGGTGTCGTGGTGTCCTTGGACAAGACATCGATACTCCGTAGTAGCGCGGACATGGGTCTAGCAGCTGTCCAAACAACAATTTCCCCAAAGGGGTCAATAAAATATTATATTATTATTAGTAGTAGTAGTATTATTGTAGGTAGATAGTGGCTGTCTGTCAACCTGTTGACCAAATCCGCTTGTTGACCATCATTAGCCAGTTTCTACAAATGTTTTAAATGGGACTTTCACATCCAACCTGAAATGAGTAGAATTGTCTAGCTAGCTCTGCAGCAGAAAACAGGAAGAGAGCACTGTTATTTAAGCAGTGCTTAAGTTGTTTAGAGTTTCTGGTGATGGCAGATGGTTGAATAAACAAATGCCCTGTGGAAAAAAGAAACACATCCATTACTTCATCTTCAGGGGGGTAATTAGAGGCAGCATGGCGTTCTGGAAAATGTGTTTTTATCCAGGCAAACTAAAAATACCAATAGTAGTGGTGGTGGTGAGTTATATCATCTACTATGAGCGGTGGTGAAATCCAAGTTGAACCTTGTATGATGTAATTCTCTAATTGTCACATTTTTGTGATGCTCTAGATGAAAGGCAGTGCCACACAACTGTGAGCCGTCAGTAATGACGCGCAAAGGACGAACCAGCAAACTTCTGAGCTGTCTCGTTCTTCGCTACCTGTGCTCTGAATGTTTCCTTTTCAGTCACTTTGATAGTTACCTTTAATGAGTCTAAACCAACACAGGAACCAATTATATCGTCAAGCGAGAAGGTGCTGACAGCTAATTAGAAAAAATGGTTTTTAGAACAACTTTCATGTGTGCACACAAGGTGTTCAATTTCTTGGTCTCAAAACAGTTGTTTCGAGACGTGGTGTGTCGGGAGCTTTCTAAAGTTTGACAAAAATGATGTTTACTGAGCCCATCTAAAGATTTCTCCAACCAGCTAGATTACACTTTAAAGGAAGATTAGGTTTAGATTGTGAGCAGCTGTGATTTGTGGACTAAAAGCTTTAATAAAATGCAAACGCTTCATGTCAGCAGTCAGGATAAAGGCACGCTCCAGCAGTTTTGCAGTTGCTTGATGAGTTGTGAGATGGTTTCCTTTATATAAAGGTGTAAGATCTGATACATACTGAGGAGCATCTGCTCAGTGTAACACTGGATTTGTGATAAAGCTGAGAGATATGTGTGTGTGTGCACAAAGGAGTCCTGTTATTATGAACACACTGCTCTGAACAAGAAATATTTGGCCAAGCTAGCCCCACTGTCTTTGGATTACGCTCAATCCTGGTTTGATTAAGAGGAGATTCCACTACTTCAGTAATATTTTTAGTATGTTAGTGAAGACCCGCTGAAGCTGCGGGCTGTCAGAGAGTCACTCCACAGAATATAATTATCTACTTTATTAAATATTCATTGATGACCGTGATATATAATATTCTTTCAGTGTCGTTCAAAATGTTGTGCGATTCCTCAACCTCACAGTGTGATTGCTCATTTGGATGTTGTTAGTCTCTCCCCTCCAGTCTTTGGCTTCCGTCCACTGAGCGCATAATCAAAGCCAAAGAGACAGTTGACTTGTAAATGTGTGGGACTGTTCCCTCCTCAGACAGTGCATCTATTTGCTGTGATGACGTGACCCTGTCTCAGTTGTGTACAGAAATCAAATCGTTTATCAGGATACCATGGCCTAATTGCATGACACGATTCTAAAAGTTGTTACAGGGGCATTAAGTAATTATCACTTTTATTGACTGCTATGGGCAGCAATAGAAGCTGCAATTGCGCTGATAAAGTTTATCTCTTCACACTTAAGTGTGTGGAATGCTAAATCACTGACACCACTTCCTTTCTTTCCCTTGGTGAAGATGGTTTCACACAAAACGTCTCTTTTTTACCAGCAGAATAAGAAACCAGAGTAAAAAGGAAAAATACTTTTCTACTAAAAAACAGCAACACAGTTTATTGCTCCACTTTCCATCGGAGAATGAAGTTGATTATGTTGACCTTGGGAACCGCATGTTTGAACTAAAGCATCCTCTCTCTAGCTGTTGGACTAATATTGACACTAAGGTACAGTTGAAAGCTCGCGAGGCTGCGTTTAAACCTGCGTTATGGCATAAAATATATGAGCTCCCCATTTGTTTCAATTAGGCTGCACAGCCAACTTTAGCCATGCATGAAACGGCAGCCTGCCCTCATTCATCTGAAGAATGCGGGGTCGTTCCAAAGTTGTATGTGGCTCAACAATTGCGGCAACGTAATGTCATTTGGCAACGTGCTGCACCGGCTGACCATGAACTAATACACAGTGTGTGTACACATTCTTGGTAGATGACTCAGTGACATAGCTCTGTGATCATTTTCCATAGTTGTACAATCCTGTCAATGCAGCATGTTGTTGTCTGATAGACTCTTAAATCGGACTTTCAAAATTCAGATCACAGAAACGTGCACGACTGCAAAGTCGACTGGCAGCAAATTTGACCTTAGCCTGACTTTTGCCTGTGCAATGGTGCAATGTCATCAGTCAGCCTGTCAACTCATTTTACAAGGAGAACGTTGTTGCTTATTATAACAGAAATGCCTGAAACATTACTTAGCAGCACGCAGACTTGTATGCCAATAAATGTGTGTTGTTGGTTTGGTGCTTCAAACTCTCGTGAGAGACTAAAACTCCAAAGTCTGCAAATGTGTTTGAAAGTGATATTTCAAGAAGATACATTTTGCACCTGGCAACATATCGCTGGCTCACTGAAGTTGATTAACAACCCCGTTATCTATTAAACACGTTTTGGGCAGCAAGGCAGAAAAAGCCCCGCTTTAAAGCTGTCGTCACTGGCTATTGCACAGTTGATATACAGCACATGTTTCATAAAAGGACGAAGTGCACCCTGCCCCGTGTGTGTCTGCAAGCAGCTGAACGTGTGCGTTCAACCTTATGAATGTGACACGCTGAGAACACAATCATTTACCCGTCCAAACAGTATGTCAGCAGCACCACGGAGTGACAGGCCCTTTAATGTCGACGCTTCCAGAGACTTCAGTCGGGTGTTTCCAAAATGCATAGAGTCATGTGACTGTGGAGGTTTTTAAGGGGAACTTCTGAGTGATAGTAATGAGCTCTAGGAGACAGCAGCGCTGCGGTTGTAGTCTGCACGGTGCCCAATTATCCAACGGCACCTGTCGAAATCAGCCGTGGCTGTACAGAGTGGCGCTTTTAGACAGCATGCATGCGGTCCCACCCTGCCTTCTATCGTACGTCCTGTCATATAATGAGAGGGCGCTTGCTCTGGCATTGCATATTTTAAAGTAGCTCTCTGAAAGGAATTTGCTTATTTCTGAATCGTCCCTTTTTTCCCAGCAGTTGTAGATGAACAACTGATTTTCTGAATGGTTCTGTCAGCGTTCCCCTGCACCACAGTCTGTGCATCACAAAGTTACGGAAAGGGTCAGGCTCAAAGCTGGCCTCATAAAGGTGTGAGGCCAGGGGGACTTCTAAGTGGTTCGATCGTTCGATATTTTCAGAATAAAGGACACATTCACATGTTTTCCAGTCTGTCTTCAAACAACATGTAATCCTAGGCATCTTTTCTCTTGTTAATACAGACCTTTAATGGATTCTCCCAAAATGATGGGAAACAATCTGCATTCTTCCAGCTGTGCTTTCCAGATCAGTCCTGTGTGTCTTCCAAAGTTTTAGTAAATACCTAATGGATTTAACAAACACTGACTGTGTCTAACTGATCGTTATAGTAGCTTCAGATGCACAGACTATGGAGCAGAATATTGGCTCCATGACTTCCGTGGTAAGAACTTTGAGGACTCTCTATGTGAATGAGCTATCATGAAACGTTTGTTTTAATGAAACAGAAGGGAGGGAAACACCTCTCGCAGAAAACAGTAACAGCATGTGAAAGCACATTATATTTGATGAAGAGCTTTAGGGAAGTTTGCAGACTCCCACTGTCTCACACACCATGTCCTCCGTATCCATGTCATAGATAAATGAGATGCATTCAAATAGCATATATTCCCCTAATCTAAAGTTGGAATTGTACCGCGAATTCCCCGCAACAGCAATGGATATGTCAAATGAGGAATTTTCCTATTTTAACAGTTATTGTCATATATTACATTTTCTCCATCAACAGGGAGATCGGGGCCACCGTGTTCTTAATCACTTAAAACCACATGCAATCTGGCTCAGACATCTTAGCCAGGGCTGTGGATCCATTAGCCCCTTCTCATTTCGGGTGGGTGTGGGGGGGCTGCCAAGCCATTAGTTCTGCTATGCTCTGCTAGATTTCCATATTCTTCTATTTCAGCATTTTCTGCAAGAAAATGGGAAAAGTTGTGGATTAATTCAAACTAATCCTCCATTTTTCTATTGCCTTTAATTACTTGTTCCCGCTCCTGACACTATGAATGGTCATCAGCAGTAAGTTGACTTAGCATGGCTCCCATCTTATTGTTAAGGAGAACAGTCTTGTGTCTGCGTTTAAGGGTATATCTATCTGAAGGCTTTAGTCTGGTATTAACACCTCCCTAAAACCCACATACACGCTTTGAATTCTTTTCGTTGTGCTGGATGTTTTTTTTGTCTCACCACTGAGCCATGTTAACACCACTAGAGTGGCCCCTTGTCCCTTTTGATGGATTCCCACCCCTGCAGAAAAACTATTTTCTCATTCCATGGACCTTTAGTTCTGTTTAAGTCTCATCGCTCATTATAAAAAGACTGAATTCACACTGTGATTAGACTGAACACTTGACTGATTTCTGCTGGCTGGAGGTTCTCGCACACACATCCAGTTTTGTACCTTCGGCTCTATCCTTCTCGCTTGTTCTGTATCTGCCATGAGGAGATTGAACACGACTGAGTAAATATGGCTTCTGAGAGCCGCCGTGACCCCCTTCCCGCCCCTCTTTTCACTCTCTCTGTTCCCACCACCCTCCCCCAGCACTCACACATCATACAAGGCAATGTGACCGCTGAGGCAGAGCAGCCTTTTCATAATGCTAACGCTCAAAGCGGACCCAAACGACCCGATGAAAGCAATCTAATACCACAAATTAGCCTGTCACTTAGCTGGGATTATGAGCCTCACGAGGGCCGTGGCTAAAATAACTTGAGCTCCGTTGTTTTGTGATGTAAAGCAGCGGAGAGAGCAGTGTAACCAAACACACACACACACACACACACACAAAATAAAATACACGTGCAATTTCACTTTAAAGCTCTGGTCAATTGCTTTGTGTAATTAAACAGATTAATCTTTACCCCTCCCCATCTTCATCATCTTTCCCTGGTCATTCTGTCCCAGCAGCGCCCGCCGGCCTTCAGAGAGAGCGGCGGCCCTAATCAGAGCAGGAACGGGGGCCCGCCTCGGGCACTCTCACACGAGAGGGAGGTTGACATGAGAGAGCAGGAGAAAAGAGGACGGGGGATCACTGCTGATTTATGGCTCGTGTCATTTGCAATGCGTTTGTGCCCATCGGTGGTGTAATACAAAGACAGACTGGATATAAATACAACCTGTGCAGGAGTGTGTGGATTAGTTATGATAAGGTGCCAGTCTTTCTCCTGCTGTCCCGGCCATCTCACACACACACACACACACACACACACACACACACACACACACACACACACACACACACTGATGAAACTGTTTACTGTTTATTCCCCTCTCTTGTCTCTGTTTAGCCTCTGACCAAAGTTTGTCCTATTGGCCCAGGAACCACACCCAACAGTGATGTCACAGCACACCGTGGCGTGTCCTTCATCACTGATAATACGATGAGTTACAGCCAAGAAGATCAGCAAAAAAATGCACACTGGACTTAGATATTGATGAATAGATATCATGAGTCTGTGATGTGAAGCGGCCGGATGCTGTTTTCTAATTGATTTAATAATCGTTATGTTAGCTTTAGATACACATTTAGACCAGCGTGGACAGTAACAGCATGTCAAAACGTATTTTTATATTTGAGTGAATCCACAGATGAACAGATTTGGGAAACACACACCATGTCCTCTGCACCCATGTCATAGATACATGAATGATATTCATTCGGATTGAATATATAGTTTTACTGCAGCAGCTCCATCGATATTGTAAAAACTATTTTAGCCTTGTAGTTCTACGCTCCCTCATCCAGCTTCAGGTTTTACATCAAATGGAGGAAATAGACGGTGATGCTGAAAGATTTCCCAACTTAAATAAAAACTCTACCCACGCTGGGATGGATATCTCCCTGTACGACACCGAGCAGCAAAGCTAAATGGCAGCTGTAGAGAGATGCCCCTGCTCTTTACAGTTGACGATTTTGATTTTTCCCACACCTCATCTGTTAATATACGCTCTCTCGATGTATTGACAGTATGTTAACAGTACAGTTAGTTTGGTAAAAAAAAAAACACAGTGCTCTCTATCCAGAATAGATGTGCACATGTACGCCGACAGTGACAGCAGTGGGGGAGTTGTTGTCTTTGACAGTCACACTCTGTTTTCTTCCCATGATTCAGTTTGTCATGATGTCTCCACACGTGCAGACCGAGGAATGTCGTAACTTTGGTTCACATTTCCGTGGCTTTTTGACGCGTAACCTGGAGGCATCAAACATGACATCAGTGATAATGACTGGCTAACAGACACACCAGAGCTTGGGAGCTAATTAAAGAGAATCATAATCGCCTGTCAACGTCTCCTGCTGTCGGTGCAGCACTGAGAATTTTCATTAGATGCCTATAAATAGATTTCCACACGCTCCGCGCTCCTCACCTTTTATTCTCATCAAAGTGTGTGAGCGCTGACTCTTTTCACGTTTCTCCCCGCACACTCATTGGCTGCAACTAATCCTAGGTGGGAATTTTTGGGATTTCCAGTCACACAGACTGTAGGAAGTGCACCGTGGTTAAGTGCTTGCCAAAAACAGCATTTTTCAGTCACACGTGAGACGGAGTGAGAAAGAGGAGGGGAAAAAATATAACGGCCTCCATTATCCCTCTAAACATGACTAGAAATGTCACGATCTCGCCTTCTCATATCGCCTGTCTGCCGCGTCTTCATGGCTGTGTCGTTCACGTCTAAGTTTAGACACAAGCTCTCCTTGTTCCCATTCGTTCACTTTATTAACCTATCCAGCCTGACGGAGGACGCGGTGGCTGCAGCACTGACATCTATTTCACACCAGGAGCACAAACATCACAGTGTTTTGACTGACACAATCTTCTCCTCCGTGTTTGTGTAATTTCCATTTTTCCGTCAGCACTGTGCTGAAGCTGGGTATAGATGCTGCAGCGCATCTCCTCTCCGTGAAAACACAGCTAGGATTTAAAGCCAATTATATCAGCTTGGGTGGAAACCTTTTCACAACCTATAACGTCGTCTATTATTATTTCACGCTGCAAACAAAACTTGCCAGAAGCTCCTCTGAGTGTTTAAACTTGTCGGGGACAGAGGTAAGCAGGGGCAGGGAGAGAGAAAACATCCGTATCGGCACGTGACTCTGGCAGTTTCTGTTTGTTTAATAATGATGATAAATGGCGGCTACCTCCGAGTGTAATGTATTCCTGTTCTCCTTTGTGATTTCTTAAATAGCCCCTCTGCCTTTTTAAAGAGGTGCCAGCCTCATTGTGAGTTTGAGATGAATAGCAGTCGTCGTACAGTCGCAGTGTTAAGTCCCTTCACTCTGCAGCGACGATTTAGCTGTAATTTCATTGTGTTGTGTCTGTAGGACAGAGACAAAACTCCAATACAGCTGTATAATGGGCTTCGTTACAGCCCTGCATTAGATTCAAGCTAGCAATCAAATCTTTTTTTTCTCTGTGGACCTGCACAAACAAACAACTTCCTTTGTCTGTCTTTGGGTCATGCAGTGTGCACAGGTTACCATTTAACACATTCTCAATACAAACCTGAGTTTATCCCTATGTTTCCAGCACCGTGTCAGTATCTACTCCAAAGGAATCACACTCGCGCTGTCCTGACGAAGCCGAGCTCAGTGCTAAATAACCACTTAAAATGTTTTTCCTAACTGGTTGCACATATCTAATGTCAGAGAAATATTTATGCACTTGAAAGCTGCTGCTGGAAACAAGGCCATATAGTAATAAGAACTAATTATTACACTTTCAAAGCATGGATATGTTTGAGATGTGGAGTTTTTGTGTGGAGCATTTAAGTGCAGGAACAAAAATTGTAATTTTGTGCTCATATATAGTAATTTAAATAAAGTATCTCTCTAATAACAATGGAAAAACTGAGAGCTTTATGTAGATGTAAAGAATTATAAGACCAAGGGTTTAGATGACTATTTCACAAAAGAGCCATGATAAATAAGTGAACATTTAATAAAAACTTTATAATACACCATCATAGCTGTAAGCAGACATAAGCACTGACTGAAGTTTAAATCAACAACTCGTTATGGGTGGTTCGTGTACAAACAGATACTATACAGACCTACATATAGGAAGTCATCATTGTTGACAATTGTCTGGATACATTTATAATTACTTGAGTATATATGTAATGCTTAATAATCGTAATCTATAATAAAAACTCTTTGCAAATGCAGAAGCAGATTATGTTGTGTTCTGCACATAAAGAGCCTTTGACCCAAATGTACTTGGCCTTAATCTAAAGGAGGAGCTTTGTTACAATACCCACTACCTTGGATAGTATAAAATGCAAACTTTCACCTTTTGTAGGTTGAAAAACAAAGTCTTCCTATCTGCTCTCTGATACTGAGTGCAATTTCTACGCTGTAATCAAACACAGGCGAGAGAAAATGGCATTTAATATTCTGATACATGTAAAATCAAAAAGCCTGTGATTCAGCTCTGGCTTATCACATAAGTGACAGCAGAGCCGAGAGACAGCAAAAAAGACTCAAACTCATCTCGCCACGACCTGTTATTCTCCCTTTTTATCCCTCGGAACAATTCCAGTAACTGCCAGAAATGTTATGTAGCAATCATCTTTGTCTTTGAGGTGTTACTGAGATGGCAGAAAGACAATAAGCTCTGCAGCCAATTGAATTTAATCAAATCAAACATGCTCAACCTATTCAAAACTGCAATAGCATGAAATTGTGACCCACAAAACTGAAATTAAAGCAGACTGAGAGCTTCCTGCTGACTCCCACACACCTAACTTGCTGTCAAGGATGAATATAATTTTTCATACATCATTTATTTATTATCCTCCATGTTGTTCTGCAGTCACTGAGCTGACACACTCCCTCACGCTGACAGAGGGAATTGGCGTCTCGCACAAGGACGCGGAGCTGTCACGGGGATCAAACCCATGTCCTTCCAGTTACAGGATGGACACGGCGCAAGAGCACAATGACAACGCGATGTGACGTTAATATATTTCTTTAAAGAGCTGACAAAAGTGCCGCTTGGTGATTTAACCTATTCTGGATCTTGATGCTGTTCTGACAGTTTGACTTCATTTCCTGCATGTCCTTCATTAAACGGTATGAATTCTGGCATGGACTGTGTGAGTGTGTGTGTGTGTGTGTTTTGTGCATCCTGTCCTCAGAGAAATTAATCATTTGTCCGGGACAAAACCATTTGTAGTTGCTTTAGTTTTAGCTGCTGTTGTTATTCATGTATTTGGGGAAATCTGTATTAACTTCCCGAAAAGAAAATGACTGGCAATGAGATTTTTCTTACTGCTGAATGCTATGTTCTCATGTTAATGGATTTATAGCGATGCTATCCCATAATATTTGTGACCTAATCTGATTTCAGTACACAACTTTTATGTCCCCAAGAAATATTATCAGAGAGATAAGCTAAGATGAAGTGTTGCTGTCAAAAGGTTTTGTGAGTTGAACTCACTGAACCTGGCAAATATACTTGTATTTGTAACCAATTAGAGAAGATTGATTATTTCTAATTGACCTGTAATTATTATAGATCACTAGTTCCTGTAATTCCATAAGACAAATGACTGACCTTTAAGTCAAAGTATTTGTGACAGTGGTGACATTAACCCACTTTTGACACTTTAAAAAATTCATGCCAGCTAAATACGTCAGTCTTTCTATTCTCTTAAGTGCCACAAACGTGTGTATTTTTACTAAAATGTTTAGACTGCGCTCATTGATAATTCATAAAGCGTCAGCTAAGAGAGCAATTACGGGGAGGCAAACAGATCTTAACTGTAATGAGAAAGAAGAGACTCTGGTTTGGTACACTGTGATCTGTATGAACGACGCTACCTGCCGACGGTGCCAGGCAATATTTAAAGGGCGGGTTTCGACTGAAATAGCACACTGGATCATGAGACATTGATGCATAGACACTCTGATCAAAGTAAAACCTAGGTTGAGACCATTTGGCTGTTGCGGTTTTGATGAGCACGGCCTCTCAGTTTGCATCTCAATGCGTCGTTACGGAAGGTCGTTTTGGTGGTTAAGTCTCTGAAAGGGCACTCAGCATCAGTGTTGGGTTGCAGCGCTGATATTTGCTCTGCCCAGGCGTCTTCTTTGGTGAAGTTTAAAATCAAGGCCTTCCTCACATGGGTTGCATGTAATGTTGCCGCAGCTGGAAGGGCCCCAATCAGTTTTTTTCTCCCATGTGTGAGCATAAAAAAAACGCTGCATGGTGTCTTTTTTATATTTATTTTACAGTTTTGATCTGAACAAGTCAAATGAATTATGAAATAAAATCCAAAATACATTTTTACAAAGTCCTAATTTCTGATGCATGGCACCTTTGTGAAGAAACATTAACATGCACAGTATCTAGACAGTGAAGTCTGTGGAAGACGCTGTTAAGAAGACATTGATCTCTATCGCATGCGGATATTTCACAGAGCTGTGAGGTCTGTTACTTTGGGTAATGGATTACAGCCCAGATTTGATATGAACACTTATCCTGAAATAATCAGGAGCGAATCCGGAGCGAGCTCGAGGGGCCTGAGGAGTGAACCGAGCCGCATACGCTCTCAGGCGGATTTGGATTGTAAACCACAAAGCGGAGCAGCTTGGTCTCTGCTGCAGGCTGGTGTATAATGATTTGATTAGCAAGACGTCAGGACAATGTGCTAAAACAGGGCTCCTTTTTTAGTCGTAAGTGGATACATCAACTTCAACACAACTCTGACAGCTGTCTTGTCTTGTTTATGAAGTGAACTGGGGAGGATTTGTGGCAGATGCTTCACAGAGCGCGTGACAGAGAGTGGGCAAACTCCCTTGTTTGGCGTGACAGGGTTGAGAGCTTCCCTCCTCGACTGTCAGAAGGGAACATCTGCGTTTTGGCGAATGAGCGATGTTTGTTCTGCGACGGAGCAATCGGCTCCCTGCAGCCGTCCGAGGTGACAGTCTCTGTCACGGTCCAAGTAAAGAGTGAGATACAGATGGAGGGGAAGGGAAAGCGCGGCTAATCCCTGTATCCAATCCAGCTGCAGAAACAGAGAGGGAAAGTCCAGCTTTTTATGGTTTAACACTTCCTCCATCTGCACTGCAAACTCTGTGATACTGTGGATTACACACTCGCCTTGTGCATTTCAAGCATGCATCTTTCCACAGTTGAGCGGAAAGGCAAAAATGAATCACACACAGTAAAACGCAATACCATCAAATCTCATTATTGGCAAGATATTTATGGAAATAATATACCAGTCTTACGAGTCTTTAAGTGTCTGAAACATGGGCAAACTTTCCATCCTCAATTCGTATGCAGTTCATTGTGCAGGTTTGAAAGACAGAAAGTTTTCCCTGTACTCACTGTAGATAGTAGCAGATTTACTCTATGTATAAAAATGACTTTGTGGCATCACCACAATTTTGGAATAGTGTGATGTGGAAACTGGAAATCTCCAGCTCAGATACAGCGAGAATGTTTTATGTCTTTAAAGACGTCTATGTAGGATCATCATTGTCGAGTCTCTTACTGAGCACCTGAGTGCCACTGATCCTTTCAAACCAACAAAAATGAACTGAACTAAGAGCTTTTTGTCCAAATGGGTCGTTTGGCGCTGTCCTGTGGTGTGAAAGCACATTTTACATAAAAGATTTTTAAATATATCATCAAAGGATTTGCACTGTGCCACTTTTACATCCACCTTTAAAACTCTCAGCCTCCTTTGAGCACGTAAAAATGAACTCACCTGTTTTTTCCTCTTTTGCAAAACACCCGAACTATTATTAGGCCAAGGTTGATAGAGTCATTTACTCGCTAATGAAAAGTATTGTGGCTTTGTGTAAGCCCATCAAAGTGGGAAAATAAGTGACACAAATGGGACGACAATGAGAAAAGAGGTCAGAATCTGGATCTACACACACAGTCCTTGTTCCACTAAAATCAAATCAAATTCACTTCAACTCTCCGTTCTAAAGCTTGACGACTGGCAACATGCCAGTTTTTCTTCCCACGTTGAAGCTTTAAATGCCGAAGATGTTTGATATGTTGACGTTGTTCTTACTTGAGATTGCACTGAACTCCCATCAACTGGTGAAATATTTCTTTTCTATGCAGTGTTTTCCGGTCCCAATCTCTTGTCAAACAAAATACGGTACTTAAACTAAACCTTTTTTAAGCTCTCACCTGCCTGTGCATACAAACACAGTCTTTGTTTGCACATCAGAAATCTGCCGCAGCAAAGTGTATCTCTCACAGATAGTGGTGGAGAAATGGCAGTTGGTTAATTATTGGTGACAACAAGTGAAACAGAGTTAAAGCATATTCACATTATTACAGAAAAACAAAAAAAGGTCTTGGTCGGTGTAGCATTTACCCGCCCAAAACACCCAGGGCTACCACGTCACCAACATTGCTAATGTTGGTGCAGAAGAATGGGAGCGCTACATATCACACACTGTGTTTTTACCAATCTTGGTTGCTGCATCTCAACACCCTGACCCTATCTGTCTTTCTCTGGTATATCTCAATATATGAGAGTAATTTCGTTACAGAAACTCATTTCAAGCTGTGGTAAACAATAATAAGGATCACGCAGGAGCCGTTACTCCACGATCCTGTAAAGACACAATTAGTACAGTATAGTAGGGACCATTTTAATGGAGGTTCATATTTGAAAACACGTGTTGTGTGCAACAGCAGTAAACTACGTACATGGGAGAAAATATTTTCATCCCCAAATCTATTGCAAGATCTCACAAACTGCCCAAAAAAGAGTTTTATATTGAACTTGGCCTACAATATAAAGACAAGTGCTTGGTTTTAATTTAAGTGAGAGACACGGAGAGAATACTTAGCACAAAAGGGCTACTCCTGTCGGAAAACATACACTGAACCGGTGGACGTTTTTATTTGTGGTCTGCACTTTCTTAGCACTTTCACACAGCTTCTCATTCAGCCATGTAAACACAAAAGTACACACTCCCATGCCGAAGGGGCAACTTGGAGTTGCGTTTCTTGCCCAACACCACTTTGATATATTACCGTACCCCTATATAAATCCTTCCATAATAAGGAGATGACTTTTAACAAATAAACATCCAAACAAGTAAGTGAGTACTGCATCAAACTAGCAAATCATTATATGTAATACTGTATAATGTAATGTATAATATCCTGTAGCACATGTTGTTTAGATGCACATAAAAGCACATTAATATATCCAGCTCTGTCACCAAGCTGTGTCTGGTTTGATATTATTGTGTGTTTCTTGGGCAGGTCACTGCAAAATTTTCAGATTAACAGTTTAACATAGGAGACAAAAATATTGAGTAACCTGGACCTGGTATAAAATAATAATCACATATAATAATTACAAACCATTTAAGGTTATCTCCAAAATAAAACACAGAAAAGCAACAGCAAAGGTGCTCACTAATGATAATTTACTTGATATACATTTAATTTAGTTTTAATTTAAAGATTCTGAGGGATCAGTATGAGCCTACACCATCATATTCTAAGTACAAACGGATACAGTACATCAGTTTCCTTTTGGGTAAATGCCAAAATAGCACCTCTTTCATTAGTGGCCTACATGTTGTGCTTTACATATGAGGAGAGGGACTGGAACAAGTTGAGGGACTTGTTAGCAAGCATGCTAATGAGTCCTTGTGAGGACAGAACCCCTTCTATGGTGATCGGGAGTAGAAGTAGGGAATATAACCTTTTGATCTATTGTTCAGTCTCACTGTCAGTACAAGAAGAAAAGAATGATTGGGCAAAGTGTCAAGCTCGGGGGCCGTTCACTGTGTCTCTAGGCAACAGTATACCAAATGTTATTATTTCTCCATCGACAGCAATAAAGTGAAAGTCGACTCTGGGCAGTGCTGCACTTTGCCCTGTCAAAACTTGTCCATTCAATTTTTTTTTCCACAAGAAAACAGGACCTCACCAATATTTCTTATTTAAGGTATATACTAAGAACTGTAAAAGAATAATAATAATAAAGAAATCATATACAGTAAGAAATCTGACTGGCTTTGTTCATGATTTATGTTATTACAAGGGTGTATTGATGTGTGCACACTGTGGAGTGCAGGGGCATCAATGGCATGAGGTCGACAGCATGACGGCACGATGCTGATGCTGATCACAGTGTTTTTTCCTGATTTAGCTAAGGTGTGGATTTTCTGCAGATGTTACAATTGTATTTTTTGTAGAGAGGTGTTCCTCGGTGTGTTCACTCAAGATCTAGCCTCAAGTGTCATTTAAAAAAAAAACATGCTTGTTGGCCTGTTGCCATTCCAGTTGTTTCAGAGAGAGGGAAGGAGTGGGACAGATGGACAGAACGGCTGAGACGACCAGCGTTCTGGTCAGAGAAGGGGATTTCTTGCTTCATTCAGTTTTAAACTAATTCACTTTGTACTCTTGAAAGGAAATCCGATGATCTACACCGCAGGCTTATATGCCACACAACAGAGCCAACTCGTAACAAAGGGATAAAAGTCCAATCTCTAGATAAATTTGAGCACACAAATCCTGGGGAACTACTGAGGTGGCACCAGTGAAAAAATATGCATTATTCCTCAATAAAGGTGTTAATTTGCATTTGAAAGTATTTTCAAGTGCAGTGCATAATAAACTGTAGATAGGAAAATGTGGAGTCTCTGTTGGGAAGAGAAAAACTAAACCACTGCAGACAATAAGAGGATAATTACACATTTAATTTAAACTTCTGTTTATTAGTATCTGCCATCCTCCAAACTTCAATGTGCAGTTCATCTTTGTTGCTTATGGCACTCATCTGCATACCTTGTGTGTTTCACTGCAGGGCCCATTCTGTGACAAAAAGTATACATTATACATGAAGGGCTGTCAGAATAAAAATGCACAATTAAAACTTCTTACTGCTGTAGCCAGTTTCTAAGTCAGAGTTTGAGTTGCCTCCCTAAACAATCATTTCAGTTGTCTGTTATAACTGTGAAATCCCCTGTGGCAGCAAAGACTTTACTACATGGATAAAATCAATGGATAAAACCTGTAATCATACCTTAGCACCTGAGCAAAGGGGGTTTTATGAAGGTAATTGTCTGTATCTTCCTGGTCTAATGGAAAACAAGAAAAGAATCAAGAAATGTCCACATGTAGGATTCCTTTAAATACTAATGGGGGGGCCGCATTTCAGCAAGTCAGATTTTACATGCACTCCACATATCACCACTAGAAGAAGCCAAAGCACCAGTGTCATGCATCACACTGCTTTAAACGACAGTTAACATTGTTTTCAACCAATGTTCTCTTCTACTTGTATTAGAGTGGCTTCCAGTGCGCATGCACCAGTTACAGTGTACGACTATGGTAATAATACAACCAGAACAAACATTCAGTCAATGACGGAGAACACATTTTTACTTTTACACTTGAATGCAGTACTCACAGTCTGTATAATATATTTATTTAAATTTGAATGTTTTTCTAAAATGATTTAATCTCATTTTGACCTCAATGACATATCACCTTTCAAAAGAAAGGTCTTTACAGCAAAACCAAATGAGGTAATACCTTTTAAAACATAATTTAAAACATTGTAATTAAATAAACCTATTGCAGCCTACACCTTCAGTTTATAAAAAGCCAGAGACTAAGGAGAGATTTAATAGAAAACACTAAGTTTTCCTTGCTTTTTGCCATTCAAGCCTTTAAAAACAATCTTAAAATCTATTCCAAGTCTAACAGGTAAGCGGTGAAAGGCAGCATAGACTGGTGTGATGTGGCCGCTTATCACACTATAACCTTGTTATGGCAATCCGGCTAGCAGATAATTAGCGACATTAGCGTTCATTTGATATGGTGTTTCTTCATCGCTGCTGACTTGCTTTGAGGTTTGATCTAAGCTGCTTAATACTCGTGGCTATTTTTGTTTGCCAGTCAGTTGGTGCTGTGACGGCTGGGTATAGAGTTTTGGTGAGAGGTGTGAATATAAACCTAAACACCTGATGTAAAAGCAAAACAATAAGCTGAAAGACACTAAAAGTCTCTGTAGGGTGATGGAAAGTGTGGAGTCATTTAGAAATGCTCATGATTAGTCAGCTGGTCAGTTGTTATCATAAAACTATTCAACAGCTCAGATTTAAATTGAGGTTAAAAACATAACACTGTATTTTCAGCGGATCACTGGATTCATGCACTAATACGTTTGTACAGTATTTTTCCAAAGTTGCTAAAGGCCTGTTGCTAAAACAGGCAAGGTCAAAATGTAAAATGGCTTCATACTGTAACAAATCTTCTGTGGCTCGCTCTGCCAAGCACACCAGCGACAACACTGCACATTCAGGGACAATGAGATCTCATTTATAGAACTGCACCTTTAGAAGGCACCCAACAAATGATGCTGTAGCGCACTGCCCTGCACGGTGTCACCAATGACCTTTTTTCAACACACATCACCATGAATTGCACGGAAATACAGACCGACCAACATTTCAACCCAGCTTCCAATTCTACGGCCAAGCTGCAGCTATAAATCTGTTGCCATGAAGGTGAACATTAGCACTCACCGCTTCAACACAAGCACCTAGTGTAGGTGGACAATTTGAGCAAATACATAACCCTCACCATTATGTTGCTATCAGGCTCAACATTTAAGTGAATATCCTTCCACATGCCGCTCCAGCTATCTTAGATTCCCTGCCGGCAATCTTGGCCTCTGTGGAGGAATACCTCATTTCAGTGATGGACACATCCAACCTGAAGTCATAAAAGATCAGAGCTGTGTGGATAAGTGGCTAAATGACCTGATGGTCAGATGTTTTCAGTGTACAAGCATTGTGAGAAATATATAATATAACCAATCAGCAGAAAGTGTGTTGGGAAAATGATGATACAAACAAGAGTAACCTCCAAAACAGCTTGGTTTTTAAACTTTGTCACATGTTAGATAATGAAATATCTCTGCAATGCTTCCAATGCTGTTTACTGAGTCTGATCCACGGGACGTTTTGACAGCATCTCTTCACCTAAAGATACGTTCTGGAGCATACTTATGGTAGAAAAATATTCAAAGTCGCATACTTTATCTTTAATGACACAGGGGACTCCTTCTTTAGTATCCGCTTTAGCAAACAGACTACCGCCCAAGTTGCTTCAAAACCTTGAATCATTCACGTCTCAGCTCAGATACTTTGATGATGATATGATGTGCCTAGAAATCTACATCTCCCGTTATCAGCTCCGTTAATCACACTCAACAAATGCTGGACTGCACACTAATAGGCATGGTTTACGGACATTTAAAAGAGTTTAAAGTGAAAAAAGAAAAGGCCAAAAATTCTTTGCTTCTGTCCACATACTATAGACAAGCCTCTTTCAGAGTCCATGTGAGAGATTGCATTACCTGCGTCTCTCGATGATAGACACTGCACAGAACACGTGAGACTCATCACCAGACTAATTCCTGTGTGATGCTGGGAGGCAGGAAAGAATCTTGATAAAAGGTCATGTTCACTTTGCCAAAATAAACTTAATTACATAAATAATCTGAGAACCCCAACGAGGTTTAGCCAATCTATATGTCAATAAAGCAGGCAGATAAGAGGCAGGAGGCGGTAAATAAGGCGTAAACGCAGCTTGTAACTTTGTATGCTCACGCCATTTGATACCATACCTCTTCCAGTAATTACCGTGCTGCTCCTGCATCCGTGTTTGAAATTTGATCGCTGTCTGTCAGTGATAATACACTTTGCCAGATGGTTTATACAGTGGGGCCTCAGCTACACCACACTTCATTAGGGAGAGGTAGTGTAGAGGTAGTGGTGCAGGGATGGATTAACCACTGCAGCCTGTGTGCCCTCTTCCACTCTGCTGTAGAGCCTTGAGAGGCTTGTGGAAGCCTGTTGGGGCAGCAGAGGGTCTTCACCTTCTGTTCATGTCCTCTCTGTAACAGCCTTCTGTTGGAGGAGAGAGGGTTGGACGTGCAGGGAAAGAAAGAAAATATTTGGAGACCGTGATCTAGGGCGCAATCACAGCTGTAGTTTGTTTTGAAAAGCAAGGAGGAGGATAAGAGGCTGTATCACTGCTTGATAAAAGCAAATATGCATTCAGACAAGCTAAGCTACTGAGTTAAACTGTGAGCTTGTGGAACAGCCCTCTCTTTCGTTCTGTGCCAGTCTGAGGCCTCCCATTTGGAAAATGCCCAGTGTGGAAGCTGACATGCATTCGAAATATAGCATTAGTGATATGGGGAAAAATGTTGCTGGTTTACATAAAACTACTAGTGTCATACATGAACTAATGGTAACATTTCTCTTGGTATTTCCAGGATGAGTGAGCGATACATGCAGATCGGAAGTACAACCTGTACTCTACTTGTTATGGTGCTTGTCATCAGTGTCTGGGAGATGTCTGTACCGACAGAAGGAACTACAGGTGAGTACAAAACAAAGGTTCATTCATTAGTTAAAGTGCAGGCAGCCACAGTAGATTCTACAATAAATGTTTAATGGGCTATTTCAGCTATTTAATACCTAATATAGTATAAAAAGTTGGGGGACTCACTGATTTAATGTCAATATAGCAATTTGCATCCTGTTTCACACAGGCCCCCCATGGTGCATTTGAATGTCAAAAAAGTACAAGATTTACATTATTAAACAGTAATCTGAGTAAGTTTAAGTAAGATATCCAATATACAGTGAAGCAGACATGGACAGGACAACAGACAGTACAAAGTGATCACAGGCTTGTGTGGTTCAAGTACTGTGTGCAGTGTAAAGTAAAGTAAAAACTTTGACAAGACATGGACGTGCAAATTATAGTGGCACAAAAGGTATCATGAGGTACAAACATAACAAAATACAAGTGTGATGTGGAGAATATGTCTGCCACTTCAGTCTGTGTGTTTGTGCTGTTGAGTTTGAACAGTCCTTTGCTTTGCTTTAAACGTGTGTGTGTATGTGTTTCTTGGGGGGTCGTAGTGTTGCATTGAACAGCCTTTTGGTGGCAGTGAGCTGAGAGCTCTGACTGTTTGAGGAAAGAAGCTCTTGTAGTACCTGGCAGTTACAGTTCTGATGCTACAGGACTGACTGCCAGACGGAAGGAGGAAGAACAGTATGTGATGGATGCTGTTTTGCTCGATGGGTGATTGATAGATATTTTCATAGAGTTGGAGAAAGGGCTGGAAGAAAAAAGTGTCCAATCCCTAGCAGGGGTCACAAATATATATTTTCTAGAATGCAGTTTAATGGTATATTTGATTTCCCTGCCTGTTAAACGCTGCCTACATGGTCACCAGCATGGTCTATCTAAGAGAACCCAGATGACATCATCATAAAGCTCATCCAGAGGCATAGAGGAGATAAACATGTTACGCCATGCTCTTATTTTTGGTTTTTTGGTGCTTTGCCTTTAATTTATATATTCTAGTAAAGAAGCAGACGGGAAACATGGGAGAAGAGAAGGTGTACAAAATGTTGCAAAGGTCCCCAGTCTGACTCCACCCTGTGACACTGTGGTTACTTGGTATGCTCTGTAACCATTTGGCTACAAGGCTGCTCCAGGCTGAGTCATACTCTTCATCAGAAAGCTTTGAGTGGCAGGAAGTAGGTCTTATAGATTAAGACAGCTGGCAGCCCTGTCTCCTAAAAATTACGTTCCTATAGGACAAAACTAGAATCTTGCTTACGTTTTGGTACAGGACGTATCTGTGGCCCGATTACGTTTTGTAAATTTGTTAATGTAAATGTGAGCCTGGTAGCTCAATGGGTTAAGCGTCAGACTGGGAGGCAGAAGGTTGTGGGTTCGAACCCCGTCTGACTCCTAATC
>JAUMTR010000015.1:3166984-3187964 GCA_032270685.1 Microctenopoma stevenorrisi
TAAAACAACAAACTGTCAGGCTGCTCTCACAAATGTTGCTAAAAAACTTCACTGAATGTAACCGCAACCTTTACTATGAATAAAAATATGCACCAAAAACACAAAGGTTTCAATGTAAATGTGTTACTCGAACTAGCAGTCTCTAAAATGCATGCTGGGTAATCTGTGTCTTATAGACCTAATTTAATCAGTTGAGTGCATTCAACCACTCTAAGTCAAAATAAGGGATGTTTATATATTATGAAAATAAAAGTGTGACATTTTAAGTTAAATAAGCTTGAAAACATAAACTGTAAATAAATATAAGATGAAGAATTCCTGTATAATAGTTTATATTGTGCAGCTGACAAACATGTTTAATAAGATGCTTATGAACAACAATATGATGCTTTGTCCTGAAACAAGTTGACTGATTCACAAAAAGCCGGCAGCACTGTGGTTCTAGTTAGTACAGAGTGGAAAGAAAATGAAAAGGGCATTTATTTCCATTTGTTGGCCAAGTGGAAAATGTTTCCTTTTCTTTAAAAAAGTATTTAGCTTTTTGGGGTAAAATATTTATCCCTAACTATAATACTAAAATTAGTTAAGTAATGAAATAAAATGTAAATATCTGAGTTTTATTTACTGAAATGGTCCAAATAGATGTAAAATCTGGGCTAATAAGACAATATTCTTTTGTATTAACAAATGAAAATGTAAACCTTTATACTACTAATAATGCAAAAAAATATGTTTTTAACTGTGGTATTGCTACTTTCTTACATCACTGGGTAAAAATTAGGCACATTTTATTTTGAAAGATTCTGTGACAAGCAAGTTGTCTGACCTTTCTAGAAGTGGAACAGTTTACCTAAAACACTTTGTTTTGGTTGAGAGAAATAAAAATTACATATTTAAGTCCCCTGCAGCTTCTAAATTGAAACTGGGTTATCTGATGTACAAGTCCAACAAATGTCCCATTTTCCTTTTACTCCAGCTACGTGTCCCAAAACATTTCTCTAATTTTTCATGCATGAATAATTTTATTTATTTTTGGCATCTTTTTCACATAGCGACAGTTTAGAAACTAACAGAAAACATTGGAAAAGAGAGACATGTACAACATCCAACAAGGGACTCCAGCCAGGATTTATCTGGAGATGTTGCGGTGAAATGGGATGTTTCTTAGCCACCAGTATACCCTGAAATCTGGTTATTTAGGTTTTATGACATCATTCTTGTCTTATAAAACTTTGAAAGACACAAATCTACAACATAACCACAGCAGCTGCAGCATGTCCAAGGCTTGAGGAATCCTCTGTGTCGCAGCAGCGGCACAGCATGTTTAAAGCTGGACTCGGGGTTTGCGGCATAGATTGATTCCTGAGTGAAATGGCTCTCGCTGTATCTGCTGGCAGGGGAAGCTGAATAGGCATCCAAGTAGAACTCCAAATCCAGTCAGAAACGCCACAGTGTCTCAGTGTGAAGCATGTCCTTTAGGGAGATACTGGCAGCACTTCTTTTACAAACATCTAAAGCAGCTCAGCTTGCTCTCGGTTTGTCTTTTATATCTTTTTCTGTTTTGGGCAGAGGACAAATAAGCATCACGCTACTTCTAGAAATCTACCTGCATTATTTCTGATGCACGATTAAGGACAGAGTAAACAGTTGGAGCAGGCCTACTATAAAAAATTCAGTGCAATCTGTTATGACACTCAACTGGTTAATATGATTTGATCTCAGCAGATCCCAGCAGTTTGTCTCAGGAGTTGTTGCTGTTGCTGGCCACCAATACAGTATACTGAAGTGAAAATGTAATTAAAAGGGTTAGCTGGGCAACTATAGTAGGAGCAGCTTCACTCAGTCATTTCAGATTTACTGTTTATGGAAGCAGCAGTGAGTATGTCTGCAGAAGGACACCTCATGAAAATGTCACTTGTAATTAAAAGAGAACGGAGCAGCTCAGGTTCTAAATAATTCAAGATGGTGGAGCGTGATCTGGAAATTGTCTCGGAATACTGCAGCATTGGACTTTCCCCACAGTATCTGATTTTCCCCCCTTTTTAAGAGCTGCTGCTTGTTGCGGGAAACCACTTCCAATCATTTCCATCTGATAACATCTTAATAGAATCTGTTCTCCCAGTTTTCTGGCATCCTGATGAGCAAAGGGACCATTTCTGGCACCATAAAAACTAAACTGTTTAATTTTTAAATTGCTTCTTATTAAAGCAAAGAGTCATTTTTGTGTACAATGTAGTAGTTTTCAATGTAGTGAACAAATTCTCTATTTTTTACAGTGTAAAAATCCCCAAGTACTTTCAAGCTAGAGTTTTAAAAAAATGTACAGTAATGCTAGCATTAGCTTCATGTTAGCAATAGCTGAAATAAAACAAGCTAGTATGTTTGCAATGTATGTTTCTTAACAAATGTAGTGGACATTTATTCGGGCATTAGCTTTATTTTTCATTTCTTCAGTTCATTTTTTGTTGGTACAATCAAAATAGTTTTGGTAAAAATATTTCTCCATTGAGCTGAGTGTGTTTACTAGTTAGGAAGATCTAACCAACAATGTGAGAGCTTTATGGGTACTAGGATACACCATTCTTAGAACTTGACTTACTAAGGAATAAAAGACAGAATCTCGGCTTTTTGCTGCTTAGATTTTGACATTCTCCAGTCAAAGACAAACTCTGTTTGCCTCAGCTTTATGAAATGTAAGTATATCAGTGGAATATTCCTTTAATGAGTTTAGAACGTTTAGCCACTAACAACATTTTTCTTTAAAAAGAATACATGCGTATAAAGAAAGGAAAGATGAACTCTTATAGTCTGCTGATAACTTATTAATTACTGAGACAGATACGAAGGATAAAGAGCAGGCAATAAAGACCCAAGAGAGAGATTCATGCGGGACTCAATTTATGGCCAGCAGAGTAGCTGTACATGAAAGTAATAACTTCTGCACCACTGCTTATTATTCCATCTTTCCTGTCATTTCTCCAGCGGCGCACCATGTCCGAACAGGCACCTGCGAGGTGGTGGCGTTGCATCGCTGCTGCAACAAGAACAAAATCGAGGAGCGGTCACAAACTGTGAAGTGCTCCTGCTTCCCTGGGCAAGTGGCCGGCACCACCAGAGCAGCCCCGTCATGCGTAGATGGTATGCTTCCAGCTGATTATATGATGGACTATGTGCTTTTTTTCTGCTGACACAACATGCTTTCCACAGATCTTGAAGATTAGTTTTGTTGAGGTCATCTATAAGTGTTTCAGCACTGGAGTGTATTTCTAAGAGATGCTGTCAGGGGCAATAAATAACAAAAGGACGGCTTGTCTCTCTTAGAATACAGCTACATGGAAAAAAGAAAGTTATTACATTGGATTATGCAGGCGTTCATGTGCTAATTGTCTTCTTAGTTAATAGTTTATTTAATTACATAAACATGCTTTTGATCAGAGAACAAATAGAAGAACTGCAGGTTTCTGAGGTTATTATTTATTCGATGTATTTGTGTACCCCTGACACACAATAGTGCTGAAGGCTATAGCTGCTACGCCTGAACTATAACAATGCAGGTTAAAGGATAAAATGTATGAGACAAAGAGACGTGAAACTCATACATTATATAACACTCAATGCTATAATAATCACTAAATTATTTTACATCCCACTGGACCATAGCACTTCAATCAGTCTCCTCAGTCTAGCCCAAACTGATTTTAATGTTCCGGGCAAAGAGATGAGGTGAAGAATGACATCGTTCTTCTTGTCACTGTCCTCCAGATCTAAACATTGTGTCATTCCTTATCATAAAACACAAAGAAAACAAACTAAGCTGCTAGCAGATGCTGTAACACACAAATGTTAGGAAGTTTTGAACAACACAATGACTTTGTCTGATCGCATGTACAGAAAGTCAAATGTATATTTGCTGTATAGGACACTGTGCACACAGCGAACGCTGTCTGGTCTAACAAAGAGGCTCCTAAAGGGCTGTTTTAATCACCTACGTATGACAGTGAAGCTGTCCTCTGCAGACTGTAAAGTCAATGGCCCGGAGGGTCTGTTAGCATGCTAATGTGTCAGACCCCCGACTCGGCTAAACTGGCTGCTTCACTTTGGTCTGAAAAGCGGCGATTTCTGGCTAAACTCTGGACCCAATCATGTTTGACCTATTCCTTGACATTTTAGTATTGACATTTTCTGCAAATTAGAGCTGTGAGCCACTGGCCTCAGCTTAAAGCTCCACAGGTGTGCTTAGAAAAAGGGATCAGCACTTAACCTTTTAATTATTCTTTTATTTTACAACCAAGGATTACCTTTAGTTCAACTCAGTGTGAGACAATCTCCTCTTTATAGGAAGATAAATGAACCTCCTGATATCTGAGAAAGCGTGAATAAATTTGAATGTTCAAAGAGGTAACCAAAGAAAACACCTGAAGTTTTTATTGAGTCAGTTTTTATGCTCTGACGTCTTAATGAGGGAAGTTGCAGCTTGTACAGTATCATATGGCGTAAGTATTGTGCTATTCATTATCAGTGGGAAAACTAAAGTGATGCAGCAAAGCGAGTGTTTTCCTATAGATGACGCTTAAATAAATATGGGCTAATATTTATACTGAACATCAAAACAACGTGAAGAATCAACACTGATTCAACGATGGGGTTACTATGTTCCTAAAGGGGCACTGCAGAAAATAACCTTAAAGTTAGGGTGGTGGTGGTGGTGGTGGTCATGGTCCAAACAGATCCAGAATGATTTAAAAGTTCTCAATATTTCCACTGTTTTTAATATAATTGGATAAAAAATGCTGAGAGTTTTTAAATATAACCTCAGGGTCAAAGCAAACATTTTATAATGTTTCTCAGTATTGAAATGAAAATATCAAATCTATATTTTGCTTCCAGATGTTTTCAGTTCTCGTGTTTTTAGGCATCATTAACTGTTAAGTGAAATGAATATCATGCAGTTTATACATGTTTGGTTATCAATACTCCATTTTATTTCACTGGGAGGTTTTGTGGCTTTTTAATAGCCGCTGTAACACAACCACCATCTGCTCGCAGTTGACCTGACGCACTTTTTACACCACATTGCTGCTATAACCATGGCTATGTGATACAAATTGATTCCCTCCTGTCATAAAGAATCCATTCTATGTAATTTACTTTAGTGGGGCTCCAATGTTATGTGTGGATTATAATAACCAGGCTCTTCATTAGGACACTAATGCTGTTGGAAGGGGATGTGGAATGTAGATAATGACCTCTGTAATGTGTTAAATGTAAATGATGTCTTGAACAATGGAAAAGCAGAAGCTTAATGTGCTCTGTTATGGAGGCAACAGAGCAGGTGTTCTCACTGCAGCTGAAGGTTTTCCATTCACATGACAGGAGTCACATTATATCAGTTCAAACATTGTTGACAATAATCTCAAGACTCTGAGTTTTTGGATACTTTATTTTTCAAGTATAATGACATGAATGTCACTGATCACTGCCATGAAATTAAGCTATTTCAGACTCATTTGCTGTTTGCCCTCTTTGTCAGCCTCCATAGTGGAGCAGAAGTGGTGGTGTCAGATGCATCCGTGCCTTGATGGCGAGGAGTGCAAAGTTCTTCCTGATCTGAAGGGCTGGAGCTGTGCTACAGGGAACAAGATCAAAACTACTAAGGTGTGTTTAAGACGTGAATGTGTCGCTTTAATAATATTATATTCAAACCTGTTGAATTTGACCTTCTGTTCTACAAAGTCAAGAGGCTGTGGCTTCTGTTACAGTCGTCTGTCCTGCTGTTACCTAAAAACAGCTTATGTTTGCAGTCGGTGCGCGGACCCCAGGGGCATTTAATCAATGAGCTGCCGTGTCTCCTTAGCACTTTCAGGCCACTTTGAGCATCCAAACTGGCCAATTACTCACTCCAATTACCTGCTTTTAACGTTGTAACGTGATGCCCATATCCTTCACCGTGTTATGACGACTTCAGTTCTGCTTCTCTCCATGTACTTAATTATTTAAACTGCCCGCACCACACCTGCCTGGAACTGGGAGCCTGGAGCCTGGGGCTATTGATTCAGGGAGTTGTCGGGACATCAAAATGGGATATACGTTTTTTTTCTTTTAGTGGTCCAGACCTCTTAGACAAGCTTAAACATGTGGTGAAGTCAGGGAATTTTTGGTTTGGGTAATAATGATAAGACCTTCAAACATGTAAGCTAAATAATTCTTTTGTTGTCTTTTTTATCATGGACCTCTGGGAAGATTTCGGCAGACAGAGACCAGCTTTGGTAACGTCAGATCTTTCCCACTGGAATCCAGGTAATTAATCTTTTTTTATTTATTTAAGGTCCTGACTTACAATAGAAAAAAACAGACACATTCCCAACAGGGTTCATTAATGTGTCTCTTTCCTCTCCATTCAACAAAAATACTATTTGCATATTGTTTACTGTTCAGTGTCATTTTATTTTAATAAAAACATTAACTCAAAAAAGGTTTATCCAATAGCAAAATGTCTTATTTACCACATTTCTGTGTCAGGTCAGCTGCATAGCAGCTCTGCCATTGGTGTATAAGTGTGTGTGAATGAGAAGTAGTGTAAAGCACTTTGACTACCAGTCTTGGTACAAAAGCGCTATATAAACATTTACCGTTTCACAGTAGTTACCTACACCAGAGAAGGAGAGAAGAGACGCCAACAATCTGTTCAATGCATCAACATTGCCCAGCGGTTTTATCTTGCACACCTTTGAACTCAGGCAGGAAAACAAGTTCCTTAACTTTAAAATCTGTCAGTTATATGAAACAGCGAGGTCACGCTGTCTTACTCACAGAACAACATAAACCTGCCACAGCCAGCTACCGATCTCTATCACTCTGTATCACTGTATTGTAAATGCATTCATACACAAGGGAAACACCTTGGGAATTCAAAATGCACCAGCGACCGGCTACTACAAAGACTGGGAACCAGCAGAGAACACAATCTTTGAGTGTTGAGATTAATCTGACATGTGGATGTGGAGCTGCAGTGTTACAATTTGTACATCTATAGCCCCCAAATGGCAGCGAGAGTGAACAGTTTCATTTCCTCTCATTGGGACAGAAATCCTAGAACGTGGCACCAGTAGACTGCTCACAGCATGTGATGCTTCATACCACAGAGATGAAAGAAAAGGAAAGTCTAATGTGGACAAGTGGATATTTCGGTGTAAAGAGAGCTGCTGTTTACAATACTGTGCTTCTCTTTTAATTTGATATTTGTTAATCCCTGCTGATGCTACTCATACCGGATCTCACTGTTTAATTTTAGCAAACAAGGATGTTTGGAGCTTCTTACATTTGACTAAAACTGGATGCTTTTTACGCAAACATTTTAAAAAAGGCACAATGTGCAAAATTTGGCATCAGACTAAAACATCTGTAGTAACTTTAATTTGCCAGGTATATGATTGTGATTTGATACTTGTGGTTTGATCATTTTAAATTCATGTGTAAAACCCATTCTGGTGCCATAAATGTTCAAAACAGGTCAAATAGCCAATATTCACATTTGAGATGCTGAGAGCATCCAATAGTGAAAAAATAAATATCTCAAATATGATCAATTTCGTGAGTGGACTTTTTTAAATAACTAATTGCATCAGTTTAATTTAATTCGTTTTCTCTTAGAATGGTCACCACTTGCTCTTGCTGAATGACTAAAACACAAAATCCAAGTGAGTTGTGTGTTTCTGAATTGCATTGCAGCCGCCGGTGCAACATCCATCAGGCTGCAAATCTATAAAAATTGTCAAAATAGACAAAAATGTCTAGAAAGCTGATATGTTTGTATTAGTATGACAACTGGGACAGGATGAATGTTGCCACTGAAACCAACACTCACACACACACACACACACACACACACACACACATGGATACACAAAGGACCTCAGAGAAGTAGCAGAATGTGCAGTGCTAATGAAAAATAAGAAATAAGTGCCAGGTATATTAAAAATATTTTACTGTAGATAATACTGACTGCAGGACCCGGAGGTTCTCTTCAACCAGTTGGCATCACAGTGAATAGACTCATGACATGCATTAAGCCAGTCACCTCTGGCTAAAACTGATGAGGATTTCTATCTAAACACCTTCTACATTCCTCCATGCTAGAAAGAAAAAGTAAGCTGAAGCAGATAAGAGCTTTGATATATGGTAATACAGGAGATGAACACATTTGGTTCATTTGCATACTGGGAACCAGATCCAAAATGGAAACCAACCCTAGTTATCCAACCTACACATGGTCAGAATATATTTAGTCAGCTTGTGTAACACTCATTACCACTCAGATTTCTAACGCAACTGCACTGGGAATATTCAGCGGGAACAACCTTGATGGCTCTCAGTTATAACTGTTATAACTGAAAGCAGTGTTCACTTTGTGGGTGTGTTTGTAGCACATCCAGGATTTTATGTCCTGTATGTAACAGGTGCGCCTGACAAATGAATAATGTAACTGGTTGAATTCTAACACCACCCTGCGAATGAATGTACAGTACAGTGAAGTTTTGATTTGTAGGAAATATTCCCCACTCGACCTGACAGTAAAACCTAATTTGGGTAGAGATGACTCTGCAATGTTCTGACTTTGTGTTTTTGTTGGTTTTACCGGTGGATATTCACAGAAAGAGCTTGTCTAGTGCATCTTTAAAATGTCCATACTATGAAAATCCCAGTCTTCATAGTTAAAACACAAAACATATTGCTGACAAGGACACTGCTGTGTGCCAATTACAAGGCTGAATTACACAAACACCTGCTGTGTTAAATCTTTCAGCCAACCTTGCTTCAGGTACTAAATGGAAATGAATCCTTTGCCAGTTAAATTTGCACATGCCAGACAGCAGTTAAACGAACGCAACACCCACTGAAGACTGACTTTTCCACTCAGTATTTTTAGCATTGTTTCAGACAGCAACTCAAACACTGTTAATGATGCCCCCCCCCCCCTCCCCTCGTGAACTGAGAAACAATGCAGATCCATCTCTGAAGACATTTTCTCTTCTGACAAGAAGTCGCTCTGCTCTTTGTCTTTTCAGCATGGAATTATTCTCAAATTAGTACCACATTAATCACGGTGACAGCTCAGAATGTAAATGACTCCGTAAAGGGAAGAATTTACTGCAGCCTGTTCAGCGACCAGTTAAGTGCTGCAGCAACCTAAATTTATGGAAACTCTTTACCCTGTGTTTGAGCATGCAGGTTTTCTTGTCTAGTATTAGCGCGACGATTTTCGGATTGTTTTGCTTTTCTGCATAATTGAGGATGATTTATATGACACTGCTGTGCTGTGCTACTGCTCTGCCCTATTCTGTGTCAAACAGCCCATTTGTGAATTAATCTAACCAGGCTGTCAGAGCTGTCTGTTTCTTATCAAAAGTTCAGCATCGATAATGGAGCCTTACTAGTTCGGCGGCGGCTTCCCCCAGTCCGTCAAACCTACGTGGCGGCTGACAGACAGCTGGAATCGATAGCAGACGTCGTTATGAAGGTTGTTATGTTATGCTCCTTCAGAGTCTTTTCCAAAATGTACTTTTGGAGGTGCAGAGGAGCTGCCAGTCAGCCAACAAGCTTCATGACAGGCAATTTAATCTCAAGGAGAACGGAGGTCTTCAGAGTATCTGACAGCATCAAACTGAGAGAAGGAGAGTTTGTGGGGGAGCACAGACCCAATCAGCAGCATCCTTTATCTTGAGTGCTGTGTAACATTTGAGAGATCAATATGCTGATGCAGGAAGCCAATATAAGTCTTTTTATACGGTGCTCAAAGGAAACTGAAGCTCAAACAATCCCACAGGTGTCACTCAGAAGGGGCCACAGCATGGCACAGTTTGACCTCAGATATTCTTTTTTGTTCGTTTTCAGTTTAAGATGAAGTAGAATGATAGATTTAAAACAATATTTTTGTATTTAATAGGTTAAATAAATATTCTAGTTTCACTAATAAATCTTTTATATTCATGTTATCCATCGGACTATATCCTTCCATCTATCTAGTACCAGCCAAAAACTACAGGGAGAACATGTAGTCCACATAGAAAAGCACCCATATCATATAAATCACACATGACTGTGTGTGTGAAGTGAAAACGTCTTCTGGAACTTCTGAAAGTAAGAAAGCCTCATTTAAAATCCCATGACATAGCTAATAATCCAAAGCCTTGATCCAGCCTGGGACATGGCTTTTTCAACAGTAAGACAGACCTACAGTGGTGTGCAAAGATTAAGTACAGTAGGTTTTCAGAAAATGATCTAATATCAGTGTTTATCCAATATTTAGCTTTGTAGGAGCATTTAGGCAACATCATTTCCCACGAGCCTTAGGCATTCATGGGCTAAATGTCACAGCTCGACAGAAAAGGCAAGCCCCATTACAGAGTCGTCAGGTTGCGGTGATTTAAGGCATGTCTGAAAGAAACGGCAGGAAAAAGAGGCCTGAACACTGTAGACGTTTTGACACAGCAGAAATTACAGCTAAAGCTTTAAAAGAATGGCTATCAGGGTATTTAGATAGATGAATCCTGTAGTTTCATTAAGTACCTTAAGTAACTTTTTCAATATCTACTTGATATTTTCTAAAATTCAACTTTTAAACTGACCCCCCAGACAAGTGTTTTTGTCCGCCTGGAGCTTGAATACTGCTAGAAAATTTAGAAACTTTACACCACCCCCCTGCCGCTCCCCCTGCTTGCCTCAGTTTCTCAGGTGCTCTTCATCTAAAACAAGCCTGGATGGAAAACGGCTCCTGAGTTCGATCTAGTGCGAAGTGTTAACCTTCATCCATGTGAAATATCTGTTCATTTACAAAGCGAACATTAAACCTTGTCCATTTTTCCCTAGTACCGGCCTGAGCCCGTCTTTGAACGCCAGGCCCTCTGTCCATGCAGACAATTCGTTTCCTGAGCGTCAGCAGCAGTGTTTCAGCGTGCAAACTGTTTGAGACAACATGCAATAGATATAGTTATATCTACAAATGAAAAAAATAAACGAGGATTATCATTTAAACCATACTAGACTTAAATGTCCAGTTTAGTAATAATATCATAGCACAAAATATGTTTCCACAGTCAGCCCTGAGTTTCATTTTAACGCGAGTTTCTTCTGTTACAGGTGAATCAGTTCTGGCCTTTGTCGGATGATCCAAGGAGAGAAGAGTAATTCAAAGAACCCTCCTGTAAATAGACACTTCCTTTCTTCTGGACTACAGTTAACATATGGAAAACTCTGAATACTTCTTGAACTCTATGGACATCAAAAAGAGGAGTAAATCCTACAAAAGTACTGGTCATACGGTGCTTCTTTTTGAAGGACTCGGTATACTTAGCCTTACCAAACACCAGGATTAAATGTCTGACACTGTCCTGCTTGTAGTGGAACACAATGGTGAACTTTGCCTATATGCTAATTTCTAGAGTTATATGTCCTTTACAGAGGATTTTGCATCAATCGAACAGGGTGAACAGCAGGTCAGTATGTTGTAAGTATTGCAAATATTCAAATCTGTGGTTTTATCAGTCCTTCATCTCTAACAAAGTGCAGTAGCAAATGTTCAACTATGAAAACATGGCTGAGCAGCAGATATTCATGGTGATTTTCAAACAGACACAGATCACAGAAGCAATCATTCATACTCTAGGCTGCAACAAAGAAAGGGAAAATAAAACTAAATCAATTTGAAACCCAATATCAATACGCTACACATTACAGAATGTGTGTATTACATGGTCATTTCAGCACAGAGACTGTTGAGGATTCTTGGTGTGCAGAGCTAATACAGTATAAAAAGATTTAAAGTAATGAGGTCTACCAGTTGTTTACAGAAAGCTGGATCCAGTCACGACGTATTTTTGGTCTGAAAGTCACTCTGCCGTTTCCTGCCACTTCTGCCAGACGTTGTTATCGAATCTGAGCTCTGGAGTTCCGATTTTAGACAACAGCAGCGTACATTCTAACACCCAACATCTGGTTGGCGGCTGGGTGATGACAACGTTCACAAACTGTTTTTAGCTACTTACTCGAGTACGATTTTCTGATCACCTTTCCGTAGCTATCGCTGACACTTTCTTTATCTGTGTGAGTGATGATATCAGTAATAAACTATGGTTGTGTAACAAAAAAGACGTGTCTTTCAATTAATTGAGAGGCTTTAGCCATGGGAATGATGTTGCTGGTCTGTCCATCAGTTCATCCAGAATGAAATAGCTAATTGTTAGCTGGAGTACTATGGAGGTGTGCATTGACATTCTTGGCCTCCTGAAGATGAATCCACAGACTTCCCTGGGTTTTTTCTTTAGCATCCTTGAGAGATTGAAATTGTCAAGTATGATTATCGGCTATATAAACAAGGTTGGTTTATGTGTTGGGAGCCTTGTCAACTATTCAATGATTTCTCAATGATTTTCTCATGAAAAATTTCCACTTCCTTGTTTTATGACTAAATATCTGCAAACTTAATGATACTCATATAATTGTATCCCAGTACAAAGTTGAGAAATAATTTAATAGTTATAAAGCACTGATTTAATTCTACAGCCCTGTGATCATTTCCACTTACGTAAAGCATGTTGAAGTATAGTCAGGTTTTGATGACATTATGTCAGACACACTGTGAACATTCTGCTTATACTCAGTCACTGTGTTGACTCGAGGTATGATTTGTAGTGAAAGGTGTTTTCTAATCTAATGGTGGCTAAAAAGTTGGAAACGTATCTCGTTGTTAAAGCAACACCACCATGACAGGACTGAAGAGATTAAACAGCACCATCAGCACCTGAATGTGACAGCCTCGATTAAGCTATAGCAAGGCTTTTGCACTGGATTATATGGGGCTATGCATACCAAATCAACTGTACTATATTAGTCACGGTATTTAAAAATGACAAACACTGATAATACTTACCTCATTAGGGCTGCCTAAAACTAGACCTCACATTAGTTTACCCTGGGCAACAACAAAAGACATTGTCTGTGTGAGAGGTTCAGGTTCAATCAGCTGCTTTGATGAAATTTGGACGTAACATCAAGTGACAAATCAAATTGAAAAAAAAAAAACACTATTGTTACCACTTAGTAGTATTTTGATGTAGGCAACGTGATCAGTTTATTTTGAAAAGCACACCCTGGGACAGATTTATCCCTGCTTCGCAGTTTCTTCCACAACGAGTACACCCTGTTATCAGCTTATCAACCCATTTTCAGTCCAATGGCTTTTTGTCTATGAAAAAATGTAATTAATACTATGAATAATTTTTTGTCCTTTTGTTTGAAGGAAATTGGAAAAACCTGATCCTCCTCAGGGTACTCCAAATTTACAAGTTGATGCTTCATTGCAGAAACAATAACCTGGCCTAGCTGAAGTCCAAACTTGAATCTGGCTGAGAAGCATAAAACACTCATTGCCACTTATCACAAAGGCTTAATTGCAGAGTGAAACAACTAGTTATTAGATTGTTTTTGTTACATAGGGTTTGAATAGTTTTATTCCCATAATAAATGAGTGTGACTAATATGCAACAATACTAGATGAACACTTATTTTGACAAGGTATTGTGACTAGTAACACCATGTTTATTTACTCTGTTACAACCTGCTTTTCATTTGACAGAGCTATATGTTATATGGGACAATTCCTATATGAGAGTCTCTCATATACAAATTGTCCCGTATTACAAAGCTCGGTTTTTGCAACGAGCGGCTTCTTAAATGTTTTTAGCTGAAGACCCCAGTGAGAAATCTGCTCTCCTTGCGCTGGGAAGTAGGCTTATTAAAATATTTCACATCCTTGTCATAAAGGGACCCACCAGCAACACAGCTTTAAGTCTATTTGGAACCCAACCAACAATTTAAGACACGCTGCTCCTGATTACTGTTGAGCATTGTTCATCTGTTATTGTTGCATTGCTGACACGTCTCTTTTTTTACAAGAATGCTTCTCTTTTGGGAAATTACAAGAATCTATAATAGAGAAGACGCTCGGCAGAGACAGAAAAATGTGAACAACAGATACTGCTCTTGTTTCTTCAGGGTTCTGAATGGACTTTAAATAACTTTGGAACACACCCTCTGTGCTTGATGGTCTGTCAATCACAGCTACGTTGAATTACTGTTTCCCAGTCTGCTATCTGCTAAATACTGAGTCTGTGAAATGTGTTGCACTGAGAACTGAAGACAAGTGCTGCCTAGAGCATTTGTCTCATGTTCTACGGAGAGCAAGGGCTTCCCCCACACATCAAGCTTCATTCTTCTTTACTGAAGGTGTCCTTTGGCAAGACGACAAACATTCTCAGTAAATCAAAAGGCCCCGATACCAGTGGCCTCTGCGTATCAAAACAGTTTGACATTTGCAGGGTCAATCCTAGACTCCCAGTTGGTCTCTGAGCCAGATCAGAGGAGTAAGAGGAGTGTCAAGGGGTGGAGGAGCTGCAAAGTACAGAAGTCCTCACTTTCAAAGCTTTGATTTCTTTCAAGAGATTCAAATGAAGCAAAGGCAGGCAATTCTCTCTCTCGCTCTCTTTTTTGCTGCAGTCATTACAAGAGAACATCAAAGGAATCTCCTCCTCTCACCATATGCCGTATAGTTTCATAATCTAATGAGGGTTTTGTAATTACACAGTCCACCAAGGGAATGGAGCTCATCGATTCTCTGGGAAAATAAATTTCATTGGATAGATCCACTGTAAACCACTGATGCTATCAACAGCTTTGTGCTTTAATTTCATTTAACTGTTTTACACGACAATAGGACTTGTTAGAATTACATGTTAAACAGAGGAGTAAAGATGTGAATGTAAGTCTGCTTTTAAAAAATGTTTCAGGTTGATAAGTGATAAATGTCACTTGCAAAGGTATCAATCTGCATGAAATATTTCATCTGATCAGCTCACACTGTGCTGCACATTAATATATGCATGATATACAGCTAATGAATGCTTCTTTTTTAATGGATGCACCTTAAATTCAGCAGTAGGAAATCCTGAGGCATTCATCATCAAGTCATCTAATGGCAAATGAGACGCTCACTGTAGAGGAATTATTCATATCTGTAGGTGTAATAAAGGCTACAGCTGTTAGAAGTTTTGATTCACAGTAGCCTTCTCTCTGCTGTGTGTTGAAATCCTTTTAAGTGAAGTCTGAGAACTCCAGCCTGAAACTTTGCACTGTCTAAGCTGTGAAACCGTGACCAGAATGCAAACAAACAGCAGCTTATGCAACCTCTTCTCTGTCCGTCTCAGACAAAAATCACAACATGGCACAGTCATTAGATCTTTGGTAGTACTTTTTCATTTTTGTGTTAATCACTGGTAAAATATAAAAAGAGACAGACAACCAATTAACCGTACTGCATGTCTTTGGACTGTGGGAGGAAAAATACACAGGCACAATTCTTCCGGGATTAATAAAGTATTTCTGATTCTGAAACTCCACACCCAGAGGTATCACCACGCCAGCCTAGAACAACTGCAATTACAGTGGTCCCTCGTTAATCACGGGAGTTACGTTACGAAATACGCAAAGCAGTCAGCTTAATATTTGACTGTTTTTATAGATGTTTTAAAGCTGTAAACTCCTCACATTGCGGCAAGCTGAACGCATTTTGTGTACATCAGAAAGTATGTCCTCATCCCATTGAGATGGTTCAGTACAACCATAGCTACAGAGCAGGAGGGACACTTTTCAGTATCACTTCCAACTACACAGGCTGAGGGCTGAACCTTGACTTTTCCAACCACAAGCTTAACTTTTAAGCCAAATCCGCCTAGTGACAGAAGGAAAATCCGATTGGCTAATGAGTGGAGCCAGAAATCACAGTGACTGTTTTCAAGTTGAAAATTTGAACTTATCTAGACAAATATCTGGTTCATCAGTTGCCAAATGCTTCATTGTTTTCTGACAGTCTCTATATTTAAGCTGCAATATGTGAAAATGTTTCATAGAGCTAAAGTGAACTGCAGAGGTGGGGGAGAAAATGTCCTAAAAACAAACTACTAAAAGCCACTTTCATAAGACACACAGACACTTAAATAATTAACATTTGTATTGAAAGTGCAGAGCTAATAAAATTCATAACTTCCGTTCGCACATTGTTTCTACATTGTATCCCAGTGATGCCGTTAAAGAAAGGATAGCAGGGCAATTGAAGTGCGTGCGCATCTGTGTTTGGTGGAATTGGTTGATTAAAACACACCAGCAAGTTCACAGACTTTTTCATACCATCATCACCACTTCATTCCTGTAACACTTGTGCAAATGAATGCGATAGAGATGTCTTCTTTCATTACATACTTCTAATATAAAACAACTGATTATATTTAATTACGGCTTTGGTAATGAATTCATAATCATCCATCTCACAAGTTAGCACACCCAAATTTGTGCAGTCACATTGTACATCGTAATTACTTCTGACAGGTGCAAGGAATTCATGTGGGCTTAAACAAGAGTTTCACTATTTGAGCCGAACAAACGCTTGAGCTTTTTCTTCTGGTATGTGATTTGAGTCTGCACTGCATTTACCCACCAAACCGTCTGTGTGCATTGGGTTGTGGAGTCTTCCTTAAATGTTCTGTTGATTAAGTCAAAAATAAAAACATCCCAATGTCCTTGGCAGGAATTGCAGAAAAAGAATTAAATTGACACCTCAATAATCAGCCACTAATCCACGGTAGCAGCAAATTAACCCAGCTGTGAAAAATGAAATAAATAAAATGATCAGAATAAAGATGAGGCCTTACTCTGTTCAATCAACAGGTGCTGTGGTTTCATCCAGAGTAATGTAATTGGCTGAAGATGTGTTTAAATTATGATTGCCCCCCCCCAGTATATTCCATAGCGTTGTTGTAGGTGCTACAGTGATGCATCTCTGTTTTGCCCATTAATGTCATTAAGAACGCCCTCAAGGAGTGTTAACGCTATATTTAGTTAGCAGAAATTTGATGAGGAATAGATCCCAGAGCACAAACGCCGGACAAAAAGATGATGTTATGAACAGTATCCGGTTCTTCTCACGCCAATAAAGCTCTAATTAGGACCAAGATGGATCGTGCCGTGTTTGCCTCGTTCCCCTGAGCTCTGTGAAACATCCCTCACACTGCGGTGTTAGATTACATGTAGATAAGACAAAGGAGGCACAAGTGATTCATTCTGGTAAAACATATAACACCTACAAATCCCCTTCCAAAGTATTTCGTCACAAAAACCTGTGTAAACACCCCCAGTGACTAGAACTGAAAGGTTAAAGGTTACACCATGATTAGTAATACACAATATTTGATGAGTATGATTTTACACATGAACATATTGGCTTAGATCTCGAGCTGTGCCATCGCTACTACATCAAGGCAAAGAATATGCTAAAATAATTCTAATACAAACCCTGATTAGGCCAAAGTAGCTGCAGCACTATTTTTGAGGTGAAAATAAAAGTGAAACAAAAAGTAACATAATATTTTAATATAATATAATGTTGGTAAATTACAGCGCAAAACTCAATCGAGTAGGTCTAAAGGTAAAATTGAAAAGAAAAAGCACTAACGTTGGTTCGATACCATAATGATTTATATCAACACCAGTTCTATGGGGGGGGGGCTGTCAAGGCTTTGCTTTCAGAAAAGTTTAGCATTATGCTCCAGTAGTTTAGCAACCATAGACAATGAACACCAAAGCATCTGGCACCGAATAATGTCTGTAGAAATCATTTTTCCTCAAAGCTGTCTCTTCATTGTCTGCCCACTGACACACATTTCACAATCTATTGTGGAGATAAAAATTGGTTGAAAATTGGTAAAAGCATGAGCAAATTAGATGCTGCTACACGTTACATCTACTATAACAAAGCAGACAAATGGACGGCATGGGTGATTTGAATGGGCCATCGGTGTCATCAAACTCACCTGTGTGCAGCACGGAAAGGCAGACAGATGCTGGGTAAAACACAGTCTCTGATAGTCATTTGCTTTGTCATTGTGTTCACTGTGACGATTGTATTATCCGAGCAGCCTGGGTTGACTTTGCTATCATAAGACCAGGACTGCGACAACAAAAGCTTGAGGAGACTGACAATAACCAAATAACACATGAGTGAGAAAACACAGGCTTTTCATGAAAGCAAGTCATTTCAATAACTGTCAGGGTTCTGACTGTGTCTTTTGTCAGTTTTGTCAGCATCTTTGTTTTCTGACAGTGTCTTTATCTGACTGATCCAAACATGTCGTCTAGGTACGCATCTGTGTTCATCCAGGCCTGGCTGAGATATTTTTTTTCCCAGAGCTACAGAATCATTCTCTCTCTCAGAATTTCTCTCTCTATTCCCTTGTGGTGGCTTTCCTTATTTTACTCATCCAATTTTGAAGGAATAAAAAACTGGATCCTCTGTGCAATCCACTTTATACCTTACAATTTTACACTTTGTGGAATTTTCCAGTGACAAGTTAATCAGGTAGCAACAGCAAGGTTACTGCATCTTAGGATGAATTGACCCATGTTTAGCACAAAGAGAAATGTAACTCAGAGGTATCTCAATTAGAAAATAATGCATCCAAAGCCTTTCCTCTTACTGTTTAACAGCAATGGTGCCTGCTAGATACACTGTCAGTAGATAAACCCGCTACTGACAGTGACCTGAGATGAAAGGAAGCTGATGAGAGTTCAGGGAAAGTTCTTTAACAGCCCCACCTGCCCACCCACTCAACTTTCTTAACCCCAGTTTGGTGCTGCTGAGAGATGGGAGGGGCGTAGGTAGGGCAGAGGAGTAGGGCAGAGGAGTGCAGCAGCGGACTAGAAAAGTTCCTCAGCCTCTATTCTAACTTTGCTGTTGTTCCCATAAGGAGGCCTCGCTAGGTCCTAAAGATGCCAGGATTGACGGCTCTAATCTCGCCGACTTTCTCCGCCTAGCTTGAACTTGGCCTCTTCTCTTGTTCTTTAAGCCCGGGATTCTCTTGCTTCTACAACTCTATTTGGACGCAGCGCTGGTTTCTGTTGAGGGGAGGGGCGAGGATGCTGCTGCACGAACCACAGGAGCATCGCAAAGGTTGCTTCCACAGCAGAAATCTGTTGGACTAGGCTGACTGACAGACATAATAAAAACCTCTAGAGAAAACTAAGTAGTTATATATGTTTATTAGAAGTTTAAGCAACCTATGTCACAATTATTTCATTCTTTTGTGCATTTAATTATTATATAGAAAAGCAGCAGTACTCTAGGATTTAATGCAAAAATAACATTAGGCCAGATAAAATTTCCATAATGCCTTCTCTTCCAGAAGAATCCTTTGACTCGTCACAAGAAATACATAGTGTGAACATTAGGCGATAAGCGGGGTACACCCTGGACAGGTCACCAGCCCATCATAGGGTCGTCACACAGAGACATAAAACCGTGCACACTCACATTTACACCTACAAACCTAACACGCATGTCTTTCAATGGTGGGAGGTAGCCAGAGAGAACCCACGCAGACACAGGGAGAACATGCAAACTTCACACCGAAAGTCACGGAGGTGCTGTGTCTGATGTTTGCTTCTGAACTCTTTGAGTGAGGCTTACACCTTTAATCAATCACAGAAGATCAATTATTACCACTTCATTTGCAGTTTCAGTAATAAGCACTGGGCACACACCGAGTGTGGTGGAGTATAACAGAATGTAGAAGAGCCGTTTCAAGTTATATACATCATACTGAAGAATCTTGCAGTGAAGAGGCGCACTGATGTCAGCACAAATATACACTCCAGTGAGCCCATGTTTGCTATTAGTTATACAGTACTGTGTAACACACCCGAACCTCATTAACGCTGTGTGAAGAGTCAGATAACAGGGTTGCTTATGAATACGTCTCCTGCTGTTTGAATCAACATATGGGGGGGGGGTGACAGTGAAACCCAGCAACCTCTTAATAACCCTTTGTTCGCTGTCTTTTCGTGAAACCATGGGATTTATTGGACGCACAGTTCTCCAGCCTCTCTCTCCAGCAGGCAGCCTGTTTGTTTTGATGACAGAAGCTTCAGTGAGCAATGGCGCTCATGTGGACACCAGGCTGCTACTGTGATACATTGACCATTAATTTCCGTGGCCCGCCAGCTCTGTCGTTGAGAGCGCTGAATGGTAAGCACCTGTGAGCACCAGCCAGATGAAAGATATCCTATCACGCTCACAAATACAAACACTCAGAGTAGCAGCTCATATAAAGGCAGCACTTCAAATTCAGCCTGTGCAAATGCCCCTCATGCTTTACTGTCTGCACAGTGCCATGTTGTACTTATCATAAACATGACCCAATCCACGAGACATGAGAACTCTGAAGCTTCTGTCCTTTATGATTTGGATTTGCACAAACTACATGCATTCCGACAAGCTGTGCTCAGAATCCCGATCTTAGTCCATAAAACAGCTATTTCTGCTATAATGAAAAAACATGAAATTATATGTAAACAGTTTGGAACTTACTGTTAGACACATAGACAGTGCCCTTTCTGGGTCTGTGGGGCCCCATGCAAGAAAAATTTGGGTGGTCCCTATTTGGAACCGATATAACAAATTCAAAGCCTTCAATTATCTGTTGCAATGCATCATAGTAGGTTCTCAAACCTGAAACTAAAAATGTAATCTACTGTTTCTTGTTTTTTGTTTTCTGAGATTATTACATAATGAACTAACTATGTAAAGAGCAGAAGTGCCCAGACTTTTTTAAAACTGATAATATTGATGATGTGAAAATACCTGTAGGAAAGAATGGCAGCAAAGGTGACTTACAAATGCACTTTTAAAACAAAGTTTGTATAATTGGGACAATTTGAGTTTACAAATGTGAATGAAGTCACCCAGGAATAATAATAATAATAATAAAGGTTTACGACCTTACACATTATATCAATATATATATAGAAAACCCAACAGTCCCACTTGAGCGAGCATTGAAGCAACAGTGGAGAGGAAAAACTCCCTTTAAGAGGAAGAAAC
>JAUMTR010000015.1:3195900-3205978 GCA_032270685.1 Microctenopoma stevenorrisi
CGGGAGATGTCGGGAGCGAGGTGAGTAATTGGAAACAGGTGAGTGACAGAACGGGGTGTGACAGACAGAGACCGATCGAACTAAACAAAACACCGGGAGGCGGGGCAGACCGGGGCGAATCGTGACATTAATCCATACAGGATGTATTAGTCTTTACATATATAATGACAAATAATGATGTTCTAATACCTACCTAATGATGTTTCTACCAAAAGGAACTAGTAACGATTGTTATAATACATGTTGTGGAAGTAAAATGAAGTAAAAGTGAAAGTTACATCAAACAGGACAACTCCATTAACCTGTTTGCTTAACATTAGCATCATGCTGCACATGAACTAAAAACTATCCACCTAATTAAGCTTAGCATCTTTGACCATTGAGAGCCGTGAATGAACGGTTGTTTGTCTCCACGTGTCCCTGGAATGGAGACCTGTCCAGGTGTAGGTGCGGCTCTCTAGTGAGACCCTAGTGATCATGGATGGATCATAACTAGGCGGCTTTGGTTCGGGAGGTAGAGCAGTCGCCTGCCAATTGGAAGATTGGTGGTTCGATTCCCGCCTCCTTCAGTTATATGTCAAAGTTTCCTTGGGCAAGATACTGAACCCCAAGTTTCCCATGGTGTGTCAGGTCAGCTGCATAGCAGCTCTGCCATCGGTGTATGAGTGTGTGTGTGAATGGGTGAATGAAAAAGCAGTGTAAAGCACTTTGAGTACCAGACTAGGTAGAAAAGCGCTATATAAGTGCAGACCATTTACCATTTATAACTAGGTAGATAGATTTTTTTCACCTATGTAACCTTTGTTACACAGAAACTAAACTGAAACTCCACTATGCCATATTAACCTGGTAAATATATTTTCCAGTTATGTTGTCTTATTGTTTTTCAGGATTTATTACTATTTATTTTATTTTCCTATTATTTTGTTATAATTTTCTATGTTGAGATTTGCATTTTCGTTGGTTTGTTTTGTTAGAAATAAAGATTTCATAAAGTAAAATGATTTGTTCTTTGCTGTTCTTTATCAGACTTCACAAATATAAAATATGATATCACAGTGTTGTCAGTGTCAGTGTTGGGTGATGTAGGCTATGTATGATGAAAGCTAGTGTGAGGGTCCCCTTAGATTTATTTGACTGGGCCCCAAGAGACCCTGAAGCGCCACTGGATATTAGATTTATAATAGGTCCTTTGTATAAATCCTTATCTATGTACAGTAGATACTTGATGAACTGTTGTTATAGTAATGGCACACTTCTGTAGTCTTGAATTGTGGTAAGTCCTCAAATTGCTGAAGTAACTTTACAGTAATTTACCAGTGCACTGTAAAAGTAGTACATTTCTCATCAAGCAAAACAATATGTTCCAGCTCTGAATATAGTATTTAATTTGCCCTTCATCTTTTAAAAAAAACACTTTGCTTGAAGCTTCTCTTCCTGTTTCACTTTCTGTTCAAACACGTGAAGGCAAAACACATCATGACAAATAAATACGAGTCAGTGCATCAAAACGTTTTTTTTAGTTTATTGCTATTATTTAAGTAAAAACTGTACAACTAGGATGATGTGGAGTCAAGATGTTCTGGCTCTGTGTGCTGCAGGAGGCTCTGGGTGCTGCAGGAAGCTCTGTGCAGCACAGGAGACTAGGGTGCTGCAGGAGGGTGCTGCAGGATGCTCTGAGTGCTGCAGGAGGCTCTAGGTGCTGTAGCTCTGGGTGCTGCAAGAGGCTCTGGGTGCTGCAAGAAGCTCTGGGTGCTGCAGGAGACTTTGTGTGCTGCAGCTCTTGGTGCTGCAGGAGGCTTTGTGTGCTGCAGCTCTGGGTGCTGCAGGAGGCTCTGGGTGCTGCAGGAGGGTGCTGCAGGATGCTCTGAGTGCTGCAGGAGGCTCTGGGTACTGCAGGAGGGTGCTGCAGGATGCTCTGAGTGCTGCAGGAGGCTCTGGGTGCTGCAGCTCTGGGTGCTGCAGGAGGCTTTGTGTGCTGCAGCTCTGGGTGCTGCAGGAGGCTCTGGGTGCTGCAGGAGGCTCTGAGTGCTGCAGGGAGCTCTGGGTGCTGCAGCTCTGGGTGCTGCAGGAGTTTCTGGGTGCTGCAGGAGGCTCTGAGTGCTGCAGGAGGGTGCTGCAGGATGCTCTGAGTGCTGCAGGAGGCTCTGGGTGCTGCAGAAGGGTGCTGCTGCAGGAGGCTTTGTGCGCTGCAGCTCTGGTTGCTGCAGGAGGCTTTGTGTGCTGCAGGGTATGCTGCAGGAGGCTCTGCAGGAGGCTCTGCAGAAAGCCTTGGGTGCTGCAGGAGACTCTAACTGCTGCAGGAAGTTCTGCAGAAGGCTCTGGGTGCTGCAGCTCTGTTTGCTGCTGCTGTAGTAGTGGTAGCAGTAGTAGTAGTAGCAGTAGTAGTAGTAGTAGTAGTAGTAGTAGTAGTGGTAGCAGTAGTAGCAGTATTAGTAGTAGTAAAATACACATTAAATAATGTTTGCTCTTCATGGAGGTGTAAAAGTTCAACCCTACAAATACTTTAAACTCTTCAGATTCTGAGTTATTTGCTGATAAAAACTACACCAAATCAACATTTTCCACACATGAAACTCAGGAAACAGCAAAAGCAAAGTGAACGAGTTAAAACCTGTGTTGGACAAAGAAATGTACATTTCAGTGAGTGTTTTTTTACTTTAGGGGTTTCTTTTCAGTTAATACAACTTCTAAATAAATATACGGGATCTTTGAGGCTTTACTTGCTGCACACCTTGTTGATGCTCGATTGTTTTCAGATACACTGTATGAGTATCTAGTATAGAGCTTTTCTTGGTATGAAAAACTGTGAATACAAGGGACGGCCAAGGAGCGCACACCGTATCCAAACTGTTTAATATACCCTAGCTGTTGATCAGTTGTGTAGGCAATGGTTTGATCACTGTAGCTATTTAAATCTGTGTCACCAAAAAGTAAGAAGTCTGTTCATTCACAATTGAGAAGTAGGGAACATTCTTGCAGCCATGTCTCTGGGACCCTGTACCCTGACCCATCCTGCAGCCTGGCTGTTATTGGATCCAGTTACTGAACATGGTTCTAGGGGGAATCACATTTTAAAGCTAGGGGCTTAGGAGATTTATTAGGTTTTTATGAGCAAAGTATTATGTCATGATTACAGTTTCCCCCTTTATCTGAAGACTTTATATGAACCACAATCACATTTTCTTCTCAGATTCTAGAATTTTTTTGGCTCTGTACCGTCTTCTTTTGTGTTTCACAGGCAGCTGTTTGAATTCTTTTCATGATGATGAGCTCAGTTAAAATTTCTATTCTAAACAATTTAAAAACATATAAACCACAAATCTGATGCATGTAGTGATATTAGCAGAGGCGCAGCTAGCGGACAGGCAGGGCAGGCAATGGCCCAGGGCCCCCAGGCCAAGGGGGCCCCAGAGGACCAACGCAATTTGAACTGCATCAGAACACCAGCGTTGAGACTGTAAAAAAAATGTCATTGACCACACTGTCAGCTCTCACAAACCCCCTTTACACCCCCCCCCACCCCCACCCGCTTTCAAGGTGCCGGCTGGCTGGAGGTGAACAAGCAGCCTCTGCTCTGCTAAATTGAAAAGAAACCAACCTTCTGGAAGCGAAAAGGAAAAAAAAAGGAAGATGAGAAAGAGAACAAGACAGTGATAACTATAACAGTTTGTGGCTACAATTTCTTTTTCATCTCAATATATGTGGTTACTTATACCTGGTATAAGGTTAAACTACACTCAGGTACTGTACTTGAGTAAATGTACTTACCACCTCTGGTCCTGGTGTAGGTTTGAACACCTTTAACTCCTGCACAACACAAAGAGTTACAGCAAAGGGTTGTGAAGGTTACACCTAGACCATTTCTCTCTGAATACAGAAGTAGATTGAGATGTTCACACTGACAACCCATCCACCATGCAGCAAGCCTTTCATGTATCTTTTTTTTTCACATTGTGTCGGATGAAGTCGTGCGTCTCTTGCTGTCATTGGGCAGGGGGATCATCGATCTGTCCCCGCACTCCCTTCGAGGAGTTCCTTCATGGTCCGCCACAGCTTGCAATTAGCTCATCACTTCACATTTCTAGAGCAGAACTAATCAGGCAAGAGGAGAGACTTGCCCCACTGTTATCCACGCATGACTTGTCTTACCAATGCATGCAAGAGGCGAACAGAAGCACACCAGAATTGGTTTTATCTCTTAAATCTCTGGTGTGCTGAGGGGAACTGATCTGTAAGAGACACGTGGAACTTATCTGTCTTCTGTGTAACAGAGTGAGTGTGACGAAAGGTAATTATATTGTAATTATAAAGCTTAGAATGACGTATCTATTGCTGGCTGTCAGACAGTGAAGTGGCCTGATGTGAGATAATGGCAAGAGACACAAAAAGCAACCTCATGGCAACCACACAAGAGTAAGAACGTTCATTCAATTAAAACCACAATGCAGGTGGTGTAAATACAATTGATACAAATTATATTGTCACATTCAGTTTGTAAGATGACATTTGATTTAGTAATAGTACTTTGAATTCAGTATTTTATTTGTGTGTGTGCATACGTCTTTTGCTGCTGTTGCCGTTTTTCTTGGCACGTTACCAAATATAGATCCATAGACCAATGTCAGGGCACGTGTATCACGTCACCCACCTGTTTGTGCACATGTAAGACAAAAAGATTTTTTTCCAATAACCCTAAAAATACAACACACAGAGGCAGATGAAGAAAGATTTAAAGGGATAATGTGTATATTTAGGAATTTTGCACAGTTCCGGGAATGTGTTGTGTGTTCACATGCTCAATGCTCTGTGCTGGTAGTCTTTGCTCTGTTTGGTTTAAAATGAATTCCTGTCATATAGTAAACTATACAGTTACAGTGAATAACAGTGAATTTCAGAAATAGCAACCTTTTAATTTTGGGTATTGTAAAAGGTAAACAGGTTTTAATCACAGGGTGAATAAAGTGATGTGCACTGGAAATGCATTGCTTCCTAAACCAGTCAAGTTATTGTTGTGTTACAGTAAATGCAGATCACAGAGAGATGTGAAGAGCTGCACACGTTCAGTATCTACGGAAACACTGATTTCTACTTGAAGTAATTGCATTTTAAGTGCTTTGTATTTATTATAATCAGCCTGTACAGGGGTCAGCAGTTTCTCACTTACATGTATAGCCCCAAAAGCACTTCATTCTATGCAAACATTTTTCTTTTTAAATTAATTCAGTGCTGCATATTTGGTAGCATAAATTATTAATAGTATTTTAATATTTTAGTGCAAATAATGAGGGCTCTTGACCTCTGTATCTAAATTAAATCATTACATGAAGAATTTATTAGCAGCATTTTCCCTTGTCTGTCTAGGAAATTCTGCCAGTAATTTTCCCAGGAAGCAGCGTGATGAAGACCCCGTCTCTCTATAATGGATGAACACAACTGAAAAATCATCAGCGAAAGAGGGTCATGAAGTACTCATGCTGAGTATTAAGAAAAACAACGAGGAAGCCTCTGAAGCTGCCCACTTAACCAAGAATCAAACCAAATATTTTACCACATATTTTAAAAAGGAGGAAACTGTGTTTGTGAGAAGGTTAAAGAGGCCAAGCATGAAGCGTGTGACAGCTCCATCACAGAGCAGGAACTGAAGGTCAGCCGCGATGTAATTGCTGCGCCCCGCTCCCATTTGTCTAAACCGAGGTGTTTGCGTTCAGAAATCAGCTGCAGGTGAAAAGGCATTTAGCCGCCTGTCATCCTCACTCACCTTCATCCTTACACATATCACTGCAGAGTTGTGACAGGAGGCCACGGCTAGAGCTGCTGCTCCTATAGTCAGCCAGAAACATACACACACACATAGAGCTCAGTAAATGATATCTGCAATGCAACAATAATACAAGTCATATTTTTAGAAAATGTGGGGTCATATGTTCTGACTTACATTTACTCATACTCCAGTAGATATTGGTTTTAATTACCTAGCCCTTCAGATTTTTGTCCCCAACTCAGTGTAATCTACAGACACTCACATTTTTTCTGTGTCTTACTTAAACTATTCTAACAGAGGTCTTTTGATTATCTAGACAAGGACAAAAGATCGTTTATAAAAGTGAAATTGTTGTTGCACCTTTTAAAACGTACCAGTACTTGTTTGGTGCTGTGGCGAAGAAATCCTGTTCACCTCTGATGTTTGGGTAATAAAAAACAATGGTCATATGAAAAACAAGTCCACTGACAATCATTTCTTTCTGTTTCTACCCACAAGATGACACAGTGAGCAAAACCCTGGAAAATCAAACTCAGAGTAGTTCAGCCACATTATTAAATCTACTTTAAAATGTCAATGTATTCTGCCTAATTAGGGATTATTTCCTTCAGCCTGTATAACCAGTACCATGAAGCTGATCAACATCATCATCAGTTATATGATCACATACAGCAGGCTCAGAAAATACTTAAACAACCTCATAATTATCTGTTTAAATGTTTTTCACTTGTCTGATGTTTAAAACATACTTGAATACTGAATTACTTGTCAAATGTTTGAGGCCACTTAGCAATGTCCTTCTTTTTGAAAATAAAGCAGATTTGAAGACATGAAATTGATCAGAAAAGCAGCCTCGATATTGTTGATGTTTTACAGTAAATAAAAAAAACGTCATAGTTGCATATCAGTGGAATATGTGATCTACACACGGGTGAGAGTGAGAGCTCATCAGCAGCAGACAGCGTTCTTGTGTTGTGTTTAAAAGGCCATTTGATCAGGAGAAATTAGGTTAGCATGGCCGCACACATATTTATCTGGACAAATTAATTTTATGTAAGGTAGCATGGCTCAGCAGTTGGCATCCCTGTTCATCAGGTTTGATCCCTGGAAGGTTAAGGTGTCCAGGTAGTTAATGGTTGGGAATGGCTGAATGAGACACGAGTTATACTAAGTGCTTCGAGTACTGATCAGCTAAATAAAAGCTCTATGTAAATACAGACCATAAAAACCAAAGCTGACTAATGCTCAACTGTCTCTGATCTCTGGTATGTTCTTTGACTCTCACACCTTAACAAGGCAGGCAGCACTCTGAGAATCATGTTTTTTAATTTGTTCACTGTCTTTAATACGACCCAACATGTCCTGCTGAGACAGAAGCTGCAGGAAGTTGCAGGCAGACCCCTTCACATCATAATGGACTGACTGCCTGCAGGGAAGTGTGTGTGTGAGTGGGTGGGTGGTCAGCAGCACGGTCACACCACAGGAGACTGACCTCTTGCCTTTCCATTTTATCCTATACACGTCTGACTTACTGCAGAAGTGAAATTCCCAGAGTCAGTACAGCGACCTGTTTTGTGAAGTGTTGTGGTAACAGTCAGCTGACCTTATATGTGGCCAAGACAACAGAGATGGTTGTGGTCTTTAGGGGGAACAATACATTTTTATACTGTCTCCACCTTTATTATATGCAACAAGATGAGGCAGATCTTTTACCAGTCTGCCGTGGCCAGTCCAGTGTGACCCAGTGACACAAACAAACTGGTGGTGCCTTTTAGAAAGGAGGATGCGGCACAGATTGCTGAATATCATGGAGTACAGCTCACGTCCTCTGCACGACCTGCTGATAAAACAAAAGCAGCTTCAGCAGGAGACTCCACTGTGACAAGAAAAAGTAAAGAGAGTCATTCCTGCAAACACCCAACCCACTGTTCAATGACTCTGCTCTCACAGCACAATAATGATATGACAGACTTTTATTACATTATCTAGCAAAATAACTATCACTATATAATACTAAACAATGTGAGGATTATTGATACCAAATCAATTATCAATCAAGTCAATCATCATCACATGGTGTCTTTCTGAATAGTAAATAATAAAAATAATAATAAAAACACCTGAAAAAATATCATCTTTGTGCAATTAAAACACAGAGTTAATCAAATTTCTGTTATTACTTAGTGAGAAACACTGTTTTGAAAATAATTTGATCCATAAAATATATATACGACTATTATTTATCACCTCATTTTAAGCTCTTTTGTCCGTGTGTGGATCCTGCAGGAATGACCACGGAGCTGATTGTCACCTGCTGTTTGCCTGCTCAGCGGCAGGTTCACCGTGCATCATAGGTTACCATGGTGATCTAAGCTGATGATCCAGTATTGTGGTGCCAGAAAACCTGAGCTAAACATAAAGCAGGGTAATCTACTAGTTTCTAACCATTAGTCTGATGATGTTATGTTCTCAGAGTGTCTTAAATGTAAGTAGAAACAAAATTACAGAAAGGGAAATGTACAACTTCACTCGGGTCAAAGTCAAACTCCATTCAAGCATTGTGTCTGTATTGCATTAAACATCAGTGGTAATTGCTGTGCTGTTCTTGAAATGTGTTTAGTTTTTCCGGGTTTTCTGATCACACTGTCTTTCTGGGTTTTTCCAAACCTAATTGTGGGAAACAAAATGCTGCCTTGGTTGAGTCCTGTTGTTGTGCTTCCCAGAAGAAATGATTAGCAGAAGCTGCAGACACATTTTGTTACAGTAAATTAATGTAACATTAACACACAGCTTTAGTGAACTTAGGAAAGTGACACTGCAAACAAGCATGTTACACAATTCATAGTGTTTATAGGCATAGAATTACAGAATGAGATATATAATTGAAAACTAATCAGCTAGGAGGAGGTTTAAAGAAATGCTAGGTTGGTGCCAATGTTCCTGGTTTGACTGTATAATGCTTCTTTTCTTCCGTGAGGAAAAGGAGCCACTTGCTGCTGTTGTTTAGTATGAAAAAACAGCTGAACCGTAAACTAATTTGTTACAGTAAACAGGAAGAAAGTTTGTTTTATCCTTTTTTCTCTGTGCCACGTTCTGTGTTCTCATATCAGTGCTGCATAATGTTACTCTCTGCCTGGTATCAATCACTCGACTCCCACATATAGAAAAGGAAGCAGGTTATTTCAAGCAGAGTTTGAAATCTAATTGCAATACACTGCAAACTGCTTGCGGGAATGTAAAGTATACATAGACTGAAGTAGTTTATTTCATATAATCTTTTTATTTAACGTGTCCCTTTTCTCTTGCTCGGGAGTGCACTGTATTTTGACAAGTCTTACAGAAATGAGAAGATATTATAATAAATGGGTTGTAACTCCAGGCCCAGAAGATGCTGTTTTCTCCTCTAATAAAAGATCAAACTGCAATTTTATCTCTCGTCTTAAAGAACTATTACACTTTCACAAATCATAAGAATTGTACACCGGTACACAATTGCACATACTGTACACAAGGTTGCCAAGTTCAGTAGCAGCAATATTCTGCTCTACCCTGTGGAATTGAGCGCACACATACACACAGTGCAGCAGCAGTTTCAGACATGTGCTTCGTCACAACATCATGGTTCCTTCTCACAACAGGGGATACACTGTCAGCAAGTGACAGCAATGTCACACGTTATCCAGACACGTTTTGTTCACATGAAGACTGACGCTGTGTACAGCTTTTGACAGAAAGTCTGGAGTCCCTGATTTCCCTGATTTCCCTCTACCACATTGCAGTAATGGCACTATATTTCAAACCTAAAAATATATATCAATATTTGTTTGATCTCCACTTTTCATTTGCAGTGTAAAACATGGGACTGTTAACAATCTGCAAGATGGTTCACGTGGCTGCTGCAGGCAGCCAAGCTAGGTGTGGCACTAGCATGCTAGATAGTCCATTACCATGTTTACTGCCTGACTGATCCAATGAGCAAATTACACAAACTGAAAACCCTGCAATTAGTGGACAACCTGCTCTACCAGAGATCTCTAGAGATCCAGTTATCCCCGTGTCACTAAGGGAATGCACACATTAGCTACGGTTCACAGGTATAAATCAGCTGTAAGTGAATGCGTCACACACTGCAGTAAATAAACACATCACAGTTCAAACATACTAATGACTTGGTATATAGTCATTTTTAACTTTGACTGTCAAACATTGCAAAGTTTAGTTGTGTGAGGTAGGTTAACCTGAGCGGCGATAGATAAGAGGCAGACTCGGAGAAGTTCCACAGATTTACCAAAGAAAAGTGCATTTATTTACAGG
>JAUMTR010000015.1:3208004-3218445 GCA_032270685.1 Microctenopoma stevenorrisi
CACACACTCGCCCAACATGGACACACAGAGATGAACGCTGAACACACACTCACACTCCCCATATATACTCTATCCCTCCCTATCCCTGAAAAAACCTTAAAGACTATGGTTTATTATCACTGGGACCTTTTATTATATCTTTATTATACCTTATTATTATACCTTTGATTACACCCAGTTATTTTGCACCGTACCAGTTAAGCTAATAGCTGTCCAACTGAAGACTTTGAGTTTTAAACAAACATCAGTTTTAGTACCATTTTAGTACATCAAAATAAAAGACTCAAAAAACTTTATTAGTCCCAGTTGAACATTAGATTTCATAAGAAGCTAACCAGGGAGGTGGATTCATTTCATAGTATTTAGTGATGTTGCATTGATTAAAAAAAGGTTTGAGAAACATTTAGCACTAATTTTTCACACAAATCATTCTTGCATTGTTCTGTTCCTACTGGCATACTGGTTCCCTCCCAGAATACTTATGAAGAGGATGAATGAAGGGCTTAAAAAAAAGCAGCAGCAGCAGCTTGTAAAACGCTCTCTCTCACTGTCCCACTCCAGAGGTTTGGCAGAAAAAATGTGCAAATTTTAAGAAGCAGTGTGGATTTCCGGATGGGCAGCTTCATTCATCTCTGTGTGAGAGTTAGAGAAAGAGATCGTCAACTTACCCTGCAGCCAAAATAAAAACCCAGTGGGAGTTTGGAAGTCAAGACACTTACATGCAAATTATGTCACACTTTGAGGGGCACTTTGTAGTATAATAAAAGAAAATAGCAGAATTAAGAAATGTGCTTTTTCAGATGGACTGCTGCATGAGTTTCAGGGTACAGCTGAATGGGCTGTCTTCCTTGCTTGTGGTTCATTTTCCAATGTTCCACTGAGGCTGATAAGACTGAGAAGAGGACTAGTGTCTCTGCTGCCTCGCCTTTCCCCCCATCACAGTGGGGCTGACCCCCAGCTTCCCCACAGCAGACACATCTTCAGATATTAAAAGATTATGCCAGTCAGAGGTTACAAAGATTGTGACAAGTAACTGAGACACGAACAACAATCTGAGTGTGGATATATACTGTATCTCATATTAGTTTCCTGCCGTGTCCCTTTATCTCATTCCTGTGGGAGAACACATTTGTGTCAGTCAGGGTTCAGCAAGTCTATTATGGTTGTGTGGGTTTGGTTTTAGCAGCTCACTTAGGTCACATTCACAGACACAATGTCGTCTGAACTCTGCAGTTTTTCCTATTTCAGTTTGTTTAGCTGAGATGGACAGGAGACAGAAGCGAACATAATGAGAATCCGTATCAAACCCAGTTTAACCTTGAGTCGTCAGTGAAACAGTTACAAGTAAAACACAGTAACTAAACAATCGACCACAAGCAACGAAATATCAATCAAAATACATCAATTAACGTCTAACTGGACACACTGAATCTTGCAGAGGCACGTTTTGCTGATTGTATGCTGCTGTGTAAATTAGGTTTGAGTATGGAAAACTGGATTTGCATTTTTAATTTGCTACAGATTCATCATTGCGCAGCACCCACAGACACAACTGTGGTTAAGCAGCCTCACGCTGATGTAACGCTAAAGCCTCAAGGCCAGCAATTTAATTCACCAGAGATCCTGCAGCAGAAAAAGAGTAGGTATTCCGAACGTTGACGTGATACGATGGCAGATACGGCCAGAAAACAAATCACTCAAATAAGAAAGAAATATCCAACTGAATGACAAAAACAAAAAGACAATATACATCATTGCGGTTTCTGGTCTGCTCGGGTCTGAAAATGAGCAGCAGGTGTGATTGCACCCTCGCTGCCTTGCTTCTGGTGTGGTGCATCCTGCTCTGTGTGGTTCACATGGCAACAAGACCCTCCAGCCTAGAGAGGTCACCCACACGGGAATTCTGGGAAGCTGGCCTGTCAGATCCGGCAGCCACTCAGGCGTGGTACATGGAGTAGCAGGGGGAAAAACCAACACACACGTAGTACACATACAGAGAGGAACACACACGTTCACTCGGATTCCCTAAATCCATCAGCACTGTTACACAACTCTAAGTGTGACTCCAGAGCTCCCCTCCTCCTCCCTGGCAGCCGCCTCAGTGCTTTACCCGGGTTAAGCTGATACTCTCAGGGGCCGGATGGGTGGCAAGGGCCCAAAACTGGCAGGTGGAAGCCAGGGTTTCAAGGGATGCAATTTATCTCGATCAAACTTCCCCTTTTTAGGTGTGATTAGAAATGAGCTAGGTTGAGCGGAGAGCCACAAAGATCCATCCGCGGGACGGGGGTGAGACGAGGGATGCTTTGTCTTGCTAACGAGGATGTAATATTGATCAGGATGAAGATTCCCTGACATTTTCTCCATTATCTATGTTAAGGACCAGATCACAGCTTCATATAGGTACCTGATTGGATTACCATGATGTAGACATGTTTTACTTTATGACGTCTTTTTTTTTTTCTACGGGAATAACTTGTATAACTTAATTGTTTTACACGTCTTCAATTTCCATGATAATTTATTGAGTGTACCATGTAGATTAATAGGCAAGAACGGCATTTTCACCCTTAACTGTACATGGAATAAATTAAAAATAAAGCAAATAACGCAAAAGTGTTTCCTGCCTTCAAAATGCAATGTTCGAGATGATAGTTGAATGGCTAAAGTATGCATCACACAAACATGGTGTCTGGGTAATGTGAGATTTTAAAAAAAGAAGATTGTGTACTGTTTGTTTTACAAACTGCTTCTAGTTCGTCAGCTCGGAATTGCGCGAGCATTGTAGTTACTCATACTAATTGAAGCTACCAGGATAATTTATTACCAGTTTACTAGCTAAAAATACTACAATAAAAGAAATATACCCCAAGACATTTCTTAATGTAGAGAATAACTGTTTGTGGTTCCTGGTAAGCAAACTTTACATAGTCAATTTCATTAGATATATTTACTGCTGCTAGGCCATTTAATTAAATCGCCAAGCAGCAGTGTAGAAATATTACTAAAACTTGACCTAAAACATGCCCACAAACAGAGCCATTGTGGAAAATACCACAAAAAACCCAACACATTTACATTTTAGTGTTTTAATAGCTTCTTAAAGTGCATGTGCATATTTATAAAGTTCACTCTACACATCATTTATTCCAGTAAATATTAGTTATTATAATATTTGATTGGTTCTTTCCTTTATTTATTTTCTATGCAGCGGCTTCATCACTTTGAATTCAGTGACTTCCTCTGTGATAAAGGCCGTTTATCCCTCTGAGCTCAATCTTCCGCCTCGACTCGCACTAAAGTTGTGCCATCAGCGTTCGGCTTTGATCACCAAGTCAACAGATATAGCTCTCGCTCGTAAAAGCCAAAGGTAGAAGGAAGAGCGACACCAGGGATCTCAAGCTGGCATTTTCAGCAATTAATAGGGTGTTCCATATCATTAGTCTGGGTGAGTGTTAATAAAGCGGAGTGTTTGACTGGGCCACGAGAGGTTATTTAAATGCAAAAGAGCCCAGGAGCCCTCAGCAATCCATCTCATAAACCTGGCTGTGGACTAAATGTTTGATTCATAATCTCCTAGTAATGACTTTGCTGTCAGAATGGGTGTCAGAGTCAGATTTCATCCTAACCTTGTTCGCACAATGCTGTAGGGTCTCAAAAGGTGAAACGCAATGACAAAACCCATAAAGAACAATTATGCTTCTAAGGTCACAATTTAATCTAAAATTACGCTGATTAAAGAATGATTCATGGTGAAATCACAACCAGCAGCTTCAATAGCTTACTTGATTTTTGCTGCGCCTCCCTGTTTTATTTTGTTTGTGAGGACAACACAAGTTGGTTTTAAATCTCCAGTGGCATCAACAGGAATAGGTAATACAGGTAAATCACTGATTATCAAACACTATACGGCTCTACTATACAGATTTAAACCTGCCTGCATGTGGTATTCCACTTTTACCGCCTGCACCACATGTAGATTCTGTTACCACATGTTTACAGCCCACAGCGTCAGTCTTACACAAAATCATCTTATCAGCATTAACACATTGCTCTGTTTTATTCTGCTCGCATACTGTATGTATACTGCTAATTGAACATGATTCTGAGGCTCAAATGGTCATGCTGGTCAAAATCTCAAGTGGCAGTTTACACACATCTCTGTCCTCTCATATTCTAATCAGTTCATCAACGGGTCCAAATGGACATCTGTGCCAGCTGTAATTAAATTCCTGATGAGAACGTAACAGACACAAGGTCACAGTGACCTTGACCTTCAACCTTCTAATCGGTTCATTTTTGGCCCCAAGTGTGTGCCACATGTGAAATATTTTCTCAAAATGTTCCTGAGACATTGTACTTAGACAGACAAGTCGGAAAAACGTGATAAAAATTTACAGAAAAGCTGACATTTCTGTGTAGGCCTTACTATATACAGTAATCCTTATCATTCTCCTACCCATCAAACCTGTGCCCTGTACAGAAGCATGTTTCAGCTGCCCTGACTGTACACATTCCTACATACTCATGTAAATCCACTAGAGTTATACTGTCACAATAAACATCAGTATTATACAAAGATATAGATTAAAGCCATGCATCCACTCACTGCAAGTGCCATTTTCCTGACGATTGGCTCCAGTAGAAGTTAGAGATGGACCTAATTGCTGTGCAACTTCGGCTGCTTAGAAACCTTCAGCACCAGACACACGGATGGTTTCACTTCCATGTGAACAGGCACGCATTCACTGCTGAATTTCACACGCAATCAGTTCTTTGTCTGACATCTCTCAACTCCTGTGCTGGATCAAATCATTTGGGTTGCAAGCCTCTTTACTAACAGCTCCGGGGAATTCTTCTTGTGTCCACCATTAACACTGGACATATCACAGCCACAAAGTGACTTCAGATGTCTGTGTTAGCAGAGAGCTCTGCGGAATAATTAAGAAGGAAACCTCACCCGGAGATTGACAGCTCTAGACACTGCTCATCACTTTTGCCGTGGTGAAAGATCTAATGAAAGAGTGGGAAGTGGACTGGAATCTAATATGCCACCCTGACGAGCCCTGCAATCCTTGTAATCTCCATTTTCTGCATGGTTCTCTGGAGGTGTTCATTTGCAGTAAAAAATCAAGATTAATAGTTATACTGTCACAATAACCGCTCTTACACTTTTATGAGGTTTTACAGGTGCTGTAAACCATGACAAAGCTTGCTGGTGCAGAAATACCGGGGACTGAAATGTCCTGCTGCTGACTGATTTAAATTGATGCAGAAAGCTGAAATGACATCCACCTAGATGTTTTCAGTGCTTTATTTAAACACAGAACACCATTTGAGTGCTTGAGATATGAAGCTTACTGATGTCATTACCCTCAACATTTGTACATTCATATTCCGCAGGGCTCACCATCTGGACATTTACGACAAAACCTGACAAATAGTGAGAGAAGAGAAGCAATAACTGCTGGTCACTAATTAGTTTGCCAAAAAAAAAAAGATTCATGATGATGCTCCGTGATTTAAAGGACATTAACAGCAGCACCCATTTCGTCTCTCTGCTCTACATGTAAGGTTTCTTCTGAAGACCCAGCCTGGAGCGGCACTATCCGGTGCAGGTGGTGTGGAGATCAAATGGCCTGCCAGCCAGCCACGGCGACCTGTGGAAGCCAGCGCCACCCCCAGCCGCCTCTTGAAAGGAGACACAATCCCGATAAATGTATTCCTGTCAACATTGCTGCAATGCCTTTTTAATACAGCCTCTGGAGGATTCAGAACAAGAGCAGCCTGAGTCAAACTCCATTTCTCTGGGCTGAAAGAGAGATGTGACAAGAGCCTTATGCAGGTCAGGGACAGTCAGGGACTGTCTGGCAGCAAGCAACCACAGAGGACAGATAAAGGCTGTTAGAGCTTTTTGTTTTTGTGTGTTCTTTTTTTAAACACGGATGAGTAAACCCACAGCAGCCTGAACAGAGTGGAGCCGCACCTTTCATGCACAATCGCCATCAGTTATTAGTGTCTGATTGTTAAAGAGAACAATAAACTGGGCCAGCGGTTTTTCAGGAGCGGGCCAGCATAAGTTTGGAAAGAGCAATTTAGCAGCCACGCGTGCCGCACAGCTGAGTGACTTGTTGCTGACGATGTGCTGTGATGGTGATCAAATGTCAAACAATAGCTGAGGAGTGTATTGTAAGAAAAATAATGTTAATTATATTTTTAAAAAATGCAATAAACTATTTAGTGCAAATAAAGATGACTTTTTTTTGGCAGACAATCAAGATAACAGCCCCCATCTGAAAAATAATATAAGCGTGTGGCAAAGCTTTTTATATCTACATCTGATCTGAAAAAATAAGAGGATATATAGATAGATTGTTGGTAAGCTTTTCCTGAACACATTGATTGTAACAGGAGCCTCGCAGCTTTTCACCAACTTGCGAGCTACTTCTTCATCCTTTCAGATGCATTGATTTAAAAACAGCTCCATCCTTCAAGAAACCTTCTGACAGTCCTTCACCTGGTGACCAATAATCAAACGTTCTCCGTCACGCCCTAACATTACCAGAGCACAGCTTTCATGATGGGCCATCCATTGATTTAACGTCATGGAGAAGACAATAAAGAATTGACTATCAAAGCCCATTAGACCTTTGAAAGTTAATCCAGATCAGATCAACAGATCTTGTGTGGATCAACTGTGTGGGGTAATAGAGGTCATCTTCAACCTGAGCCTTAAGATAGGGAGAATGCCACAGCTCTGAAAACCTCTTGTGTGGAGCCGGTGCCGAAGACCCCACACCCAAAGGACTTTAACAGCTACAGGTCAGTGGCTCTGACATTCCGTCTGATTAAAACCTGGGGGTGGCTAGTCCTCGCACAGCTTAGGCCCCTGGTGAGCTCTTCACTGGACCCACTACAGTTTGCCTACCAGCCTGGCATTAGAGGGGATGATGCCATCCTCCACCTCCTACATCGTTTCCTCTCTCACCTGGAGACAGCTGGGAGCACTGTGCTTCCTGCAGAATAGTTGGACGACAAGGATTACAGAGATCTGACCCAGAACTTTGTGGACTGGTGCCAGCAGAACTACCTCCACATCAATACTGGAAAAACCAAGGAGCTGGTGGTGGACTTTCGCAGAAACAAACAACCACTGCAACCACTGAACATACAGGGTATGAACATTAAGGCTGTGGAGAGCTACAGGTAACTGTGTTCATCTGAACATCAAACTGAACTGGACTCACAACTCCAATGCACTCTACAAAAAAGGGCCAAGCAGGACCTTGCAGCTGACCACACACACACATACACATCCAATGCACAACAGTGGCTTATAAATATTCAATAATAGCCAATAGTGCAATATATTCTAAGTTCAATATTACAAAGCTGCTGTACTGTACTGAAATGTATTTTTTATTCTATTGGTTTTGTTATTTTTTGCTGCTTCTTATCTTGTACTGTCCACAACTGAAATTTCACATGTGTGGGACTAATAAAGGATTATATTATCTTATCTTATCCGATCAGCTAATTGAGACCAGTGAGCTTCAGTACTGCATTTTGTGTGGGTTAATGGTGACGGAACATAAGGCTCACAATTCTCAGGGCAAGTGCAGGTCAACTTGTCTATTTCTTTATGCTCTCTGTCATGATCTGGACGCGTTATGCCCTCAACATTTATCGACATCCAAAAGGTTACTTTTGAGCGCCGAATATTGAGCCACAATGGTACAGCAAAAAGAAAAGCACAGCAACACAGTCAAAAGAAGAGAAGAAATATTACTGAATGTCTTACTCCTTTATATTTATTATCATCTGACAGTTTCTTTGTTTAGTTTAATATTTTTAGTAATTTTATGTCATTATCTTGCTAAGTGCACGGTGAAAATCAGCCCAACACATCAGCCACGTAGACAAAATTCATCTGAAAATGTCTATTAGCAGGAATGAAGAACACATTATCAAAATTCTAAAATGTCCATGTGAGATCCAAAACTTTTGCATTAGGTACTCTATGGAGTGTTTTAGATCAAAGTGAATTGGAGGCGCTGCAGCAGTGCCAGTGAACTGCCAGGTTTTGGTTCACTGCCAGCAAGCTACTTTGGAGTAGCTAAGTGGTGGACATTTGCTGTTGGAGGGTTTTTCTTTATGGCAAGTCACCGACACTCAATATCAATAATCACCATTCATTTATTCTGTGCATACGCTGCTAGTTTTAAATCAATGAGCTCTACTGTGAACTACAAACATTAAGAAGAAAAAACCCTATATTACATGAAGGAAAATATCAAACTTTTGATACACATATTTTAACAGCATTAGTTGCTAGTTACTTTTCACAGCTTTAGACTCATACAAAATATTGATGTATAATTTATGGACGAACCCGTGTCACTACATGACCCATAGTCTTCAAATCAACATTGTTTTCTTGCATAGATTTAACAATTCCCGTATTGTCAAATGAGCTGCTGGCTGTCATGGTCATCTACAAAGATGTAATCGACCACCTTTTGTTGATGAGCATGATGGCCACCTTCTTGAGGACCGTTGGTCTTACTGAACACACCTGATACAGGTAATCAGAAGTGGGTAGGGCAGGGATAGTTAGTGAACGCAGAGTAATGTATCGTACAAGTAATGTATTCGGTGTTGTGATGGCTGCACTTTTATTTTGTTTAAGCAATTTTCCTTTAATTGTATAAACATTAAACCTTTAAGTAAAACATAAACAGAACTAATATGGTTTCACTTGAACATTATTTTTGTATGTTAACAGACTTTTTGAGTTTCACACATTTATTTTACTTTGATACAGTTACACAGTTTTGTCTCTGTTTCGAGTCGGTTCAGTTAGGGTTATTTCTTTAAGTTAACTTTTCCCGAGTTCACTATTGTTTTGTTGACCTTTCATGGGCCCTAACACTGATGATTACTTTTTGAATTCCTTTGTCATTTCTTTTTGGGTAAATAAAAACCCTCTTATTTTGGAAAAATTCACCTGTGTCTTTGTGCCTCCTTGCTCAGGTGTTGTTTTGTGGCTTTTATCGTGACCTATAAGGAATCAGGTTGAAAAGTAGTTGGCAGAATTAAGAGGCCAACAGTGCTGCAACACTAACATTGCATTAAACTGCATTTAAACAAGCATATAGACCATATGCAATAGAAAATGGTGTCGTGTAAGTATTTCCATATCTACATATTTGTATTTCTGTACTTCTGTAGAAAATTGCTGAGTGTAGGTGCCCTGTACACCTGTAAATGTTTTCTGTTTTTGTGTTCTGACAGTTTAAGTATAGTATTTTTATAGTTTACAGTAGAATTGTAAATTGCTGTTATTCCAGCCCCGTTCACAGTCGGGCGTGACAGCAGAGCTGAGGCACAATTCCACACAATAATACAGTGTTAGCTACTATTGTAACGCAGTAAGCAGTGCATCTAATTAAATTGGTTTGTTCCTGTATGGACAGTGTTTCATTCTGAGCCTGTAACACTGTCACTGCCTGTAATCACATTTAGGATGCATGACATCTGAAAAGGCCTAAGACGTCATTGGTTTTCAGTGCAGTATTAATGATGAGTGAAGTGTTTTAATTAATTACAACTTCTCCTCCCACTCTGCATGTTCTCTTTTTATTTCAGTTGTTCTATTTTCACACAGACACACACACACGCTCATAAGCATGCCTTCAGCCTGCTTCTCCTTAGTCATACCAGATTCTGCGTCATGGACAAACACTTGGCATTGCCTGTTCACGCCAGAGCAGAAACTGTCACTACTAAACCATAAAATTATACAAGACCTTGTACTGTGCAATCTAGTGGCCCAAGTGTTATTTTACAGAATGCCTGGCCTCATTATGAACACACTGTAAAAAGTGGTCTACGATTATATTTAAGCATATTGGAATAAGCCTACATTTATGCAATTGACCATAACCCTGACAAGACTGACAAAAACAACTCTACCAATGACATTAAAACAATTCAGCCAGTCAAAGTGAGTTGGGAATTTACTTATATACATATATATACAGTGGGGTGCGTGAGTTTGGCCAACCTTGTCAATGTTTAGATTTTCCTGTATAAATCGCTGGTTGTTATGATAAAAATTAAATTAAAATAATAATGTAGGAGACACACACAGTGATATTTCTCAAGTGAATTAAAGTTTATAGGAGTTACAGAAAGTGTGCAATAATTGTTTAAACAAATTAAGGCAGGTGCATAAGTTTGGGCACCTTTGTTATTTTATTGATTCCAAAAAACTAATTCTTGGAACTCAAATTGGCTCATTAAGCTCAGTGACCCCTGACCTCCATACACAGGTAAATCCAATTATGAGAAAAAGTATTTAAGGGGGGCAATTGTAATATTTCCTCCTCTTTGAATATTCTCTGAAGAGCAGCATCATGGGGTCTCAAAACAACTCTTAATG
>JAUMTR010000015.1:3218545-3340419 GCA_032270685.1 Microctenopoma stevenorrisi
TCATAGCTATAAAAGGTTAATGTACAGATCTTCTAAAGCTTTTTTTGTGTTTACTTACCCCCAAAATTGTAATATTAAAACCCTCATAACTCAAGTTTCATTAAAGGTCACACAAAACATTATAAACCTCACTATGTACTCGTGTTCAATCAGATGTTATATTTTCAGAGAGAACGAAAGATAATTTTGGCATCGTTGTGGGTGGTTCTGTGAATATTTAATAATAAATAATAAAGGAAGAAGAAATAGCGGCACATAACCCTTTAGTTGTTTTCATCTTTTACAAATTTAATTATGAAGAAAAGTGCTTCATAGCTTACAGAAGCAGTACTGTGCTACTAGTCAGATTTCAGGCTGCTAGATCGGCATAATCATGGTCTCATGAGACTCTTTATGCTGCAAAGCAGGAATAATGCCACACCGTATGGCTTAATTAGGTATATGATTGAGTATTCAAACAGTTATACATAATCATTTCTGGAGGAAATTACATTTTTGTTAATGTTAAAGTTAAAGTTGTTTTGTACAGTGATTATGCAGTACTTTGCATTTCTTACCCAGTTTCCTCTTTGTGCTGCAAACAAAGTAGAGACATTTTCATATTTTCACACTGTGACAGCATATTTAAAATATTATTTTCCAGGTCAGAATTCTGCCTTTTACTCCACCAAAAATGTGGTCTTAGCTTAAATTGGACTTATTCTCTGGAGTTCAACTATCTGAGTTGTAATCAGCATCCCTCCAAACCAAACATCCCACACCTCATTTCAACAAATGATGCGCTGGCAAATAAAACAAAAGGTACAAATGCATTTACATATAAATTAAACCCTAAACCGGGCTACAGCTGCACAGAAATATTGCGTTATGAGTCAATAATTTAGACTAATGACTGCAATAATAGCAGCGTAACAGTAAAACAATGTAAGTGGGATATCATTTGCCTATAGCATGTGTTTCCAACATCCCTGACAGACACCAGCATCAGTCTTGTATATTTATTTTCTTAACTACTTACAGAATAATGAGCAACAGACAAGATGAGAGAGGACAGCTCTCATTTTAAGCATATTACTGATCCCACTGTGGAACGCTTCATATGGGAAAAAAGGCTTAATGTTTCGTCTTTATTTTTATCTTGTCATAAAGTGTAGAGATGTGGCCTTGTTGACTCTTGTGTTCACACATCCTCAAATGGACTGATTAACACTTGCTCGAAGAGTTTCTATTGCTAATACAGAGGCCGTTATTAATTATAGAGCTTTTTCTAAATAACTTGACATATTTAACGCTAAAATTAAATATAAGATTGGACAAGTGAGGTGTTAACAAGCCGAAGAGGATCTATAAAAACATATCACTATTATGCCATGTTAAAAATGATGCCTTCTGCCTTGATAACATATTCAAGTTAAATGACTATAATGCCAAAATGTGTTCCTAACACTTAGTATGTGAGGTATGTTTATATTAACAATAGATAAAATAATTTTGTGTAATGTGAAAGTGTTCACACAGAGGTCACTTGTTCAGTTCCTCACAAGACTCTACTGTCTTTCAGCTTATTGTTTTGGTTTCACTACCTGCAGCTTTAACCTCTCAGGACCTGGTGTCCACATATGTTGGGTTGTCTATACCAAAATAAAGAACTTTGCTCTACAAGGTCCTGATATCCACACACGAGGACATTATACTTTTACTGTTTGTACGTTGTCACAGACAAACATCTTCCAGCAACTGTTAGCAGCACTATAAATGAGCCCTTGCTCAAAGGGAACAATTGTTGTTTCTCATTTTGTTGTTGTACTCAGGACAAATGTTGAGTTTTGCACAGCATTACTCAATTGTGATTTTATAATTTTTTTTAATCAAAATTTAAAACAATCGTTTTACATTCATCAGAGAAATTAAAAATGCATGCCATGAAAGAGTTCTTAGGAGGTTAATGTTTTTATCCAGTTTGGCTGCTGTCATCATTTCCTCCTTGCATTCTTTATGCAGACAGTGGTCTTGTGTCCTCTGTGTCATGTGTTACTATACTACTGTGTAAACAACTGCCCTTCAGGGACCATAAAGTTGTATTGATTGATTGATTGATCGACTGATTGATTACCTTAAGCTGACACCTGCTCTTCAGCAAAAATAAGAGAACAAAAGAGGAAGCGAATATTGGACTTAATGGACAATGGATGGAGGTTGATGAAGTGACAACACGTCAGACTGCTGTTGTGCATGACTTAAATCTTATTAAGGTGTAGAGCTGAAATTTGAAACTATACAGTTAAGATAATTTTATTTAATTATCTAGGGTGAGCAATTTAACTAATGTTCCTAAGACTATAAACACATTTTCATGTAAATAGTTTATGTTATGGTCTAGCCATGTTCTACAACAGGGAGCTTAATATATTGGCATTAGACAACTGCGCTAATACTATGCAGTATATGAAGCTCAGCGCCGTAAGTGAGAGTCTTAAGTATGTTTTACCAGCTAAACAGGAGCTAATTCAGGGGTGTGAGGGATCTATGCCACAGTCCACTGGGTCACTGGGGCGTCTCTGCTGTTCCTCTAATGAAACTCTAAACTGATCACTGGGGAGCACCTGCCCCGCTGATTGATTGCAATTTCAGCTTCCTTGCAACTCCAGGCTACCGTACATTGCCCCGCTGTGGATATGCTTGTGTACAATAAGATGCGCTGTGACGAAAACGGAATTTCAAAAAAGCACAGGAGTTGAAGTCGCGTCAGGAATGTGCTGTAACACTGAATCTAAATGCATCTCCACTGCTTCCACTTCACGCCTACAGCTGCCTTTGGTTCCTTTTCACTGAGAAAAGGTTAATGTATTTTCTAAGAGTGCTGTGTGCTGGAATATTTCTCTAACTTTTTCCACTGCTGTAAACTGTCAAGTCAGACCGGATCTCCTCTCTTGACCATATGCTGCAACATGCTGTATGTTTCACACTGATACACAGTGTTATGTTTTGCTGGTCAGCCAACACCTTATTTTCACTATGGGAAATTAAACTAAGTGACAGTTGTACTGCATAATTCGAAGCAAAATGATTCCTTTTACTGAACAGATTGTATTAAGATGCCTGAGATTTTTTCCTCAAATAAACCCAAAGTACATTTACCAATGACTGGAAGGTCAAATATATAAATAACTAGGATTTAACTCACATCTTGTAAAACCTATATTTTCAATCCAACAAGTTGCTAAAATAAAATATATAAACTTTACTTTAGCTGGCAGACCCATTTATCCAAAACAACTTACAGGGAGCTAGCGCTGTGTGTCTGGCTCAAGGACACAGCTGGCAGGGGATGGACTAGGAGTCAGACGCAGTTTTGAACCTGCAACCTTCTGCATCCCAGTCTGAGGCTTAAACTATTGAGCTACTAGGCCGCTATAGTATAACATAGTATTATTGAACTGGGTATTGTACTAGAGCCCATAAATATGGGTTTCTTTTATATAAAAATGTGATTTTCATTTTCAGTTTCTTTCTCTACCAAATGTGATTTGAATTCCTTTTTTCGCTTTCCTCAGCTCCACAGAAAATGTTTGTGTTTTGCACCTACAACTTAAATGTGTTGGTTCACTCTCATCTATTCAATTTTCAATAGCAAATTCACCAAGTTGCAGTGGAGATGCACAAAAATAGACTGAATATTGGACTTGAATCATTCCAGACTCATGTAATATGATCAAAACGGCAAATATTTCCTTTGCTGAGGTGATGTATCATTTCCCACCTATTCCGCTCATCAAGAGATGCCCTTTGATCCACTGAAGCCTAACTCACCATTAGACCGCTCTCTTCAAAGTGCCATACTAGCATCTGTATCAGATGGATTTTTTTTTTTGGAAGGAAGATGCTGCTTCAGGAAATCATTTGTTTCCTTTTTGCAATCCACCCCTCCATGGGACCTTCACATGCCCAGCAAAGGCAATCGTTAAGAGCTCCTTTTTTTTCTGCTGCCATTAAGGTCTAATATATCAGTTGTGCAGTCAATTGACTTGACAGGCAGCTTCTTGAACTTGAACTGGGTCATCTAGTGACAGATAACATGGCCTGTTTGTTCAATTTCCTCCTCTGAAATAGCGTTGCTCTGAAGTGAGTTATCATAAATCACAGTGGATTCGCTCATCATGTATCTTGTCAGGGAGTGGTGCAGTGCTTTTGTGCGAATGTGGATGTGTGTGGGAACGACACAGAGAGACAGTACAGTATGTGCAAAGAAAAAAATGAAAGAGGACAAATAGGACAGGTAACAACTTAAGTATGTGTGCAAATTGTGTCAGTTTGTGTTTGCATGGGCGTGTGTGTGCATTTTTATGTTTTGAATATGTGCGTTCACCGCTAGTGTCTCTGAGTCCACGCATGCTGTGTTACACTTGAGTGGTTATAAACATGTGATGGTGTATAAGGGTGTTCGCTCTCCTGGATGTGTCTGTTCTTGTGCATCTGTGCATGTGTGAGTTCATATAGCTGTAGCGAACACATCCCAGGCCCCCTAGGGGGCCTGGAAAGGCTCTAGTGTATAAGCTTTAATGTGACGAAGATAATAAAGATCTAACCCCCGCTCACCACACAGAGGTTATCGTCTGAAATGGACAGCAGATAGTGGGGGAGGCAGTTTACTTGGCAACGCTCTCCTCGTTTTTCAGCCACACTGCAGGGAACAGTTTATATATATATATACACAAGTAAAATCACAGTTTGAATGTGTAGTCCTTTTATCTAAAAGTAATAATCACTGGAATTTTCAAACAACAAATCAGTTTTTGTGCTCACTCCGACTAGTAACACAGTGATCCAGGCAATATCCCGGCAGCTTGGAGCCAGGTTGAATTGTTTTGTAATGATCAAAAGTGTGACTTAAACTGACCTTATTAATCACCAGTCTTATATATTCTTCTGTTACATGTTACATTTATATTTCATGAATATATTTTGCAACCGTGAACCTTTGTGATTGTTTCCAAATTAATTTGTTCAGGCACATTTTGAACAGTTGACATTTTGGCAGCTGAAGCTGAGGACAATGGCTTTGCTGCTGCAAATACTACAAACAGTGGCTCTGCCTCACCTTTTAAAGTTTTATATGCTGGTCTCCATCTCCCAAAATATCCCAGAAAGAGACAATGTCAGAAACAAAGCGTGTACAAAGAGATGCCAGTGTTCTTAAAGAAAAAAAAATGACCACAATCAACCAGACTGTGCTTTTTTGTGTCCAGTCTGTGTCTTGCTCCCACGTATGAGGAAGGTAAAGGAGCCGAGGAGCCCACTGAGTCATAATCTGTGCTTGTGTGTGAGATTGTCTTTTGACACGCTCAGGGTTTCCACTAACACAGCACATTACCTTTACATGCCCTGGAGAACCCATCACCTTGGATTTGGAGCTCCTTGACATGTCTGAACTTACTAGTTCCCCCGGACCAGCTGGTCCTGAAATGGGTCCCGGCGGTGCCTTAAGGACACGTGCAATGCTTATTTTAATATTCTCCATAGAACACATTTATTGTTTTATTAAAACTGTAAATGTAGGAAGACCGGAGTGGTTACGTGTCCAATGCCTGCCACTGTGTTGATTTAAATACACAACAGTAAATAGAAACATATAGTTATAGTGTGAATATCTGTAACATTTTTTGATGTATGTATTTTTCCAACCATCTTGCAGCAGCTTCCTACAAAAGAAATATGCAGCTGTCTGGACGATGTGTGGCTCAATTGAAATGGTCACACTGGAGAGCTTCCTTCAAGGCCAGCAGAGGATGAAGGATGTGGCACAGAGCTTTGGGGAAAAAAAACACACCTAAACACTCAGAGAACCAGTTTCAAGAACACCATGCTCCACTATGCACTTATCAATACACAGGATTTCCCTTTAGCTTTGTTTGAGGCGTCAAGGGTCAAGTTAAATGGACTTGTGGAGGGTTACTAAAGAACTGAAAACAATGCATTACCTGTTCTTAAGTCCTGAGTTTGTTTCCTTCGAGCCTTTTCTACAAAAACTTTACTTTTCATGTTTTGTCCACAGGAGAGAAACACAACAGATTGTATGAGCAAAAGAGGTTGACTAAAACATCTCACCCCAAAAGACAAAGACAAACCAAGACACGAGCTACACTAAACAAAGAAATTAGAATGAAAAACCAACCGTATGACTGCAAATTGGACTGAGCTGAAATGAAAGCTGTCCAGTTTCTTTTCCTTAGCTTCTCACATTCCTCCCACCCAGCTACCTGTACATCACACAGAAGGGCAAGAATGAGTGACACACCAATGTATCCTGACATGTTAAGTTGTGACTCGATCGAATTACGAAACGCAGCACCATTAATGGACAAACTGAGCAACTGTCTTTCTATGCTGAGGAGTGAACCAGATTTAGTTACCAGCAGGAGTCTGTGACCTTGCCAGTGTCCATCATGAAGAGAAATAGTGACAGGATCAGGCAATATTTCAGTCAAACATCAGCTGTTGATGTACTAATGACCCAGTCTTACACTTCATATCCTGTTTCTAATTTTCTCCAAATACTGAACTTACTTGAGGTTTACATGTAGTATGCATCTTTCCTATTTTGAGTTGATCAAAGTGTACTAGAATACAGTTAAAACATGCATAGTCTTGACTGTTACAACTACCACAGTGCTTTTGTTACAGAAAAGTGGGTAATAATTGAGAGTGAAGGCTTTTTGACTGCTCCACCTTCTTGCTTACAGTTATAATTTAATAAAACAACAATGAATTACCTACCGTAGTTACATAGGACAAAACACAATGTTACACAATAATGTATTTCTTTGTCAGTAAACTTCAAGTATACTTAAGTATAAGTATGGGCAATATAAGTAAGGTAAACTTAAATGTAATTTTGTTTAGTATATCTGTAAGACTAATCTAAAAGTATGATCGCTTATTTTAAGTTTTTAAAAAGTATACCAATACTATAGTTGAATATACTCCTTTTTTTATAATACGGAAACAGTTGAAGGCAAAAACCTCAAAAAGCAGTGCTAGCTGCCACCACCTTCCTCACGATAGTAGCTTTTATTTTGGAGATATAACTGATAGCTTTCAGGTCTTCACTGTACGTTTCTGTTTGTTTTCTCATGTTCACTGATGTTGAGCAGTTAACTGGATAGCAGTCAGCTGGTCAGTCATTTTTGTACCACCGCCTCCTTGTCTTAGACGTTCCTAAGACACCTTCCACAGGTGTGTATGAAAACGCTATTCAGGATGTTACATGTGACACTCAAACTGGTGAACTTGGATGAAGCTCATCTCTTCATGTTGAAACTTTTGTCCAGTTTTATGAATGCAAGTGCTTGATGTTTTTTTTACAAGTATGAATTAAATGCAGAAAATTAGAGCAGGGGAACTTGATGGCAGTAGAACTGGCAGTGGGCAGGGAAGCAAACTAAAGACTTAATAAACGATACAAGGCCAGTGCAGGAATTGTAACAAAACAGAGACACATCTAGAAAATTCAATAATACAAGAGGTCTACATCTTAATACTTGGTCCCCAACAATCTGACTCATATAAACAGAGCTAAAATATGCATTTAATGTGTCACTGCCAGCTGTCTCTTTAGCTCACTGGTTCAGCCCCCCCGTGAAAGTGTTGGCCCCAGTGCCCTGTTCCAGTTGTGAGGAAATCTGTCGTCTTAAGCCTGTCAAGGGCATTACTGCTGCCTGTAACACTGCTATAGTGGACCTTCTTCTAGTCATTTCACAAGTGCTCTCGCCTAGCACAGAAACAACACAAATGCACGTATGAATTATTTCCCATGAGGAGGTAAAATTTTATTGCAGCAGAACAAAACTAATTATAATGATTACATGAATATGTCACCTTGGTTATGTAATTGTTTTGCAGGCCTTTCAGTAAAATCAATTTTCATGGGTTAAATTGAATCCCTTAATTAAGAGAAGCTGTTTCCATGTTGAGGCGATGCACAATGCATTGATTGATGCCTGGTTTAGTGATCAGTGCAGGGAAACAGCAGTAAGGCAGCTAATACCGCCTGAGAAATGTAGACTGGTGCAGACAAAGCGGAACGAGAAATGAAGTTCCGCCGGGGGTAATTTCATGAAATGATATCTGTGTACGTGCATGTGCGTGTGCATGTCTGTACTGTACAGTACCTGTGTGGACTATTCTTTGTATCTGTTTATATAGGTATCTTTCTTACTGCTTTAAAGCAATTTAAGGTAAATTCAGGCAAAAAACAAGTGAACAGATTGTATTTTTTTGGTCTATGTGAAACATTATATATTACAGTAGTAGTCAAAAGTACATTACTCCCGCTCCCTCTGTATTCATACATAATATACTAACAAATGTTGTGTTAGTAGATTATTACTGCGCTTTGAATGCTTAAAAGCTCTCTTTAGGTTTGCATGTACAATTAAAATTAAGATTGCAAGATTAAAAGTATGTTTTCAAAGCATTGTTTAAGTGTACAACACACATGTGAATAAGAAGCCAAAACTAAACCTTAAATAGTTAATTAACATATACTATTAGATTCTATATATAATATTATTTATGTCTTGATAGTTACCTACTCAAAGTTGTGCCTTGGTATCTGTACTTGAATTCTCTTTTAGGGATATTAGTTATTAGCAAGAAAATAAGCAATCTAACCCTTTGAAGTTTAGTATAATTTAGTGTTCTAATACTACTGGGATATATTTATGTTGTTATGTTATTATTTGTATACTTTATGTATACTTTACTTTACTTTACTTTGCTTGGCAGACGCTTTCATCCAAAGCGACTTACAGGGAGCTAGCGCTAGGTGTCTGGCTCAGGGACACACCTGGTAGAGGATGGATTAGGAGTCACAGGATTCGAACCTGTGACCTACCTACATCCCAGTCTGATGCTTAACCCATTGAGCTACTATTTTTGGAGTGTTAAGTAATACTGATAATATAATAATAAGTACTGTAGATGCCTTTTTTCTTGGAAACAACTTGTGCCTCACTAACATTAAAACCACAAGCAGCTTGTGCATTAGATTAATTAAAGTATCCGTCAGATCAGACTTAAAGTGTAAGTGAATGTTAAGTTTGTCCAAACACAAATCTTGCATTACAACACCGACATAACATTAGCATGAATCAGCTCTGAAAGATGATTTATTGCACAGCTGCGTGACAACAATTGTGAGTTGGAAACAAAGCAGTGCCCCCTAAAATTACTCCTAAATTATTCATGAGATATAGAGCATAGCCGCTATACATATAGTACCACTGATGAGAAGAGGACTTGGGAAATATAGAGCTGACTCCTTCCTTGAATGAATGTCTTCCAGTGAGATGGAAATTGTCAGTAAAGAGTAAGAAATGTGTGTTTCCATGTTGCATACAGAGCTAAATCCTTTCAGAGCGGAGACAGATTTTCTGAGGAATGGCGAGACCTCGGTTTCGGCTTGCTTCAAGGAACCTGTTTGTAGTGTAATGTTATTCTGGCCCGTGGACACGTCGAGTTCTGCCACAACAAAAGGAGGCTCATTCGAGAGGAGGAGAGAGACAGCTTTCAAACAGCATACATTAAATGTCTTCGTTTTCTGCTCTCACCTTCTGTGCTGCTTGTCCTTTGAGTTTGTCTCGCGTCCGCGGGCTACAGCACTAACAAGGCTCCCTGCTACGGTCTGTGGTCACACTGTATTTACCTCACTGTCACTGCAGCTACGCGGTCAGCACAGAGTAAATACATCGCTTACAAAAGCGGCGTCTTCCTGTCTGAACTTTAATCTGTTGAGTCACACTTTTGCAGAAATGTACAGCAGATAGTTCTCGGCTGCAGCCACAAACAAGGCTGTTTGTATAGCAGCATCAAGAGAAAAAAAAAACGATCAAATATCACAGTGACTCACAGGAATTCCATGTCAACAGTTCGGCCTGTACTAAAACTCAGCAGCTTGTTGTGTTAGTTCAAACGAACACAACAGTGAACACGCTGTTCTTGTCTGGGCTAACAAAAATACTGCAATTATCACCTTGTCTCGTGTAAACCGCTGCAGAAGAAGATGGCATGATTAAAAAAAAGGACAGCAAAACTTGGAACAGTGAAAAAAACTTTTCTATTCGAGCGTGCATCGAGACGTGTCTCCCATGGAGTGGGCACTTCAGGGGACGTTTAATTGGACTTTTAATTGACATGCTTCATGTATAGCAGATTAGACTTTTTTTTTGTTTCAAGATTCTAATTACTTTAAAGATTAGTTACTTGCATTGCTAAACAAGTATAACACGCCGTGAAATGCACCATCAACTGCTTCCTTTTTCATGACTGTGCAAAGTACAAAGAAAGTTTAAACCCTAAATAAAGTACAAATAAATTCAACTTAAAGGTTAAATAAAATCTAAATTACAGGGTTTTTTGTATGTTGCATCTTTTTGCTAAATGTACAACTGATAATGTCCATGAAGTAGATTGGAACAGAGCATGTGACTTTGTTGGATGTTTTGCAAACTATGGTCACTGTCAGTTACAAAGCGGTTCGCCCCACATCACACCTGACTGGATAAATGTATGTATACACTCACAAACACAAGATGCGTCATCTGAAGTATGTTTCGCAAGAAGGGAAACAAATTTTGACATATAGTTGACATAGAACAGAAATCAACAGGGGGTACAAAGTATAAAGCATAAGTAAACAGCTTTAAAATGACAGAGTTTTATTATCCCCTGAAATGCTGTGGGTGTTAGGATTGAAAATTCTCCTTAGACAATAGCTTTTATGTCTGACAGAGAGTAACACATGTGCCAGTTGCCACTTTTATTTTTCTCATTGCATTTCATTATGTTTGTAATAATAAATTTGGGATTTTGTCTTGATGTCTTATTTGGATGTGTTAATACTAATTGTGATCTGGGTTTTGATTTGATGGCCAGAACTACAGAAATCTACTCAAGTTACAGCCTAACTTGTGATCTGACAGGTCTCAACAGACTGCAGATGAATACAGTTAAAAGTTTTCCCAGCCACAGGTGACCTCTATGAGCCGAACAGAGAGTGAGCCAGTCTGCAGGGAAGGAATCTTACCATCAAGTTAGATAATGGGTGAAGAAGAGCACATCAGATCCATAAAAGGGAAAGTGGTTCAAGGAAAGAGTTGGTCCTCTGCCCAGAGAGTAAACACGAGGAAGGGAAGTCATTGATGCTACCTGACCTCGTGAAGCAGCTCTGTCCTATTAGAGAACCGAGCAGCTATAGAAGCCAGAAGATTCAGTGCAGCAGCAGCAGTGAAAATGCTCTGATCTGTGCGGCAATTGTGGAAACACACGGAAAGTGAGTCATTTTTATGCTCAATTGTTCTTCATATAATGAGCGGAGAGGCGTTCATTACGCTGAAATGGCTCCTACTTCTGCCAATTAGGGGTAGACGATTAGCAAAGAGATATGCTGGTATCGCAAATCCAATTCGGTTTGGGACTAGAAGTGTATCGATGGTGCTCTCCTCCTCACAATATGAGCCCTGTGCCAACATTTGTCCTTGGTGTAAATTTTCCCCAAAGGCTAAGCTCAATCATAGTAAAGCTTTAACTTTCTGTTACTTCCCCACTTTGGAAAAGGAACAGATACTGGACACCGAATTCAACCCAACATGCCAAATGATGGTAATGTGGGACAATGCTGTACTTTATCTATTTCCAGTGTTGGAACAGCAACTGCAGCAGGTAAAAAAACGTCAAATAATTTCTTATTTTGTAGAACTGCCCAATTGCAGTCCTCTCGCTCTGCAAGAGAGTCGCCCTATGATGATGAGCTCCTGATACAACACACAAAAAAATTACTAACAACATGTCCATTATCACTGTGAGCATATCAGCATGCTAACGTTAGCATTTAGCTCAAGGCACAGGCTTGACTGAAGCTAGATTGACTGTACGTTCTTAATCTGATTGGCTGTTTTTCCAAATGATTTGTCCATATTTACAGGGTACAGGCAGACTGCACAATAAGGGCAAAAAACACACAGTATCCTGTGCGGTTTCACTTTATAGGGCAGGAGAAAGCCTGTGTTTGGAGCCTGGATCCACAGTCTGACTGGGTGCCCAGACAGGTGACCTTTTTACCTCACGTCATGGCATGAGAGATGCAACCTGCTGCTGCATGAATTCTGGGTAACCTTGCCCTGCACACAGGACATGCCTAAGTATAGCCACAGGCGGTGTTATAGGTCAGGAGGCGATCTGCTCATCAGAAGAAAGAAGTCGCCTATTAAACCATCCTCTCGTCCTGCTTAAACCTGTGTTAGCAGTTCAGAAAGACATGGGCAAACTATCAGTAAAAAAACATCATCCTCATTTCATGCAAGAAGTGTGCGGTCAGGAATCACTAAATGATGATGTGAAGTGACGTTAAGTGAAGCTTGATGGATTTCAGCATGCTGAGAGGTGGAAAAAAGGGATATGGAAAGAGCTGGAGACGTGCTGACACCTGATCTTGGAGTGAAGTGATCCTGAAGAGAACTCTTTCTGGGGATTTGAACTTCCTGTAGTGATCTTTCTGCAGAGTGAACTAACTAACTAACTAACTACTATTATAAGACAGATCAGGATTCATCTTAGATCTGTGCATGCTCATACATACATATTCAAACACTCTTGAAAATAAAATAATCGTTTGAATAATTACATGCAGAAGACAGATTGTGAGTCAAGGTTTTGCTGGATCACACTGTCTCTTTTATGGTTATGTAAAGCTGTTGAGTAATAAATTACCACAGAAAAAGACATTGAAAGGTGTTTTTTTTAATTTTGTTTTTTCAGGGCTGCTGATGAGATAGAGACGCGCATGAGAAGCGTTGGAGAAAATGCAGCGCAGCATATTAGTTTAGACGTCAGCAGTTTGATTGTAATTAAACACCAAAACTGGTGCCCCACTTTTTGCCCAACTTTGGCAGCTGAGCAAATAATCTCCGCAGCGCTGAGTTGAAGGACATGATTAATGACATCAGCGTGTGAGACGCAGACTAAAGTCTGTGTCATCTATTGCTTTTGTTTGTTTGCTTGTTGATTATTTTTACCCTCCTTCCGTGCGTGTGCGCTTCTGTGTGTGTGTGTGTGTGTGTGTGTGTGTGTGTGAGGCACTTTCTTTTTTTCAACCATCTCCATCTCATCTGTGATTTACTGGATCTCTATCATCTTTCACGAAATGGTTCAAAATTAATTTTCAGGGATGCTATGGGGTTTTTGAGAAGCACAACATTGCCACAGCAGCAAGTTCACCTCAGTGATGTGTGTACAGAGTTTAGATGGAAAGAGACTAAATGGAATGAAAAAAAAATTAAATGTATGCTAAAAATAGTTTTGTTTGCTTTTCTTATTTGCAGCCACGCAGCCATAACTATCACTGACAAACCAGGCTAAATTTAGGATAAACAGAATATTATAATATATTATAACAAGAATGAATTTTGCTGCCAAATCGGAGGAAAATCTTTCGTTTCCTGATGTTTAGATGTCAGCAGATACTTTACTGTAGCTTCATGCTTAATGGTGTGTTCGTGCCACCCATGTTGTTTCTGGTCTTATTTCCTATGCTGTTTTCTCTCCACAGTTCCTGATGTGTGTCCTGCCAGCTTCTGCCTGTCCTACTTTACTGTCTCCTTCAATGTTTTGATCCATTTCTGATCTTTTTCATCAGGTCTTTTTGCCAACTACCTATTGCAAATATAGATCAGCTGAAAATGAAATAAAAGATCAAATGTCTAAAATACATCTCATCATCTGTAGTTGCCCTAAGCTTTGTGTGGTGTTGAGTCTTTCAGCACATTGCTCTGCTTTCCTTGTTTGCACATTTGATGTTTTGGTTTGCAAACTAAGTCAAGCTTCTATTGAAGCATGTTGCTGATGGTAGAACAGCAAAGTGGAGCAGAGGGATTTGAGTGTCATGCTAATGCGGGTTTAAATTGCAAACGTCCCTTCTTAAAAGTAGGGATAACCCGAACATTGTGTACCAGTAAAAGTAGTAGTATTTCCTAAATTAGATAAGTAAAAATGTGTTCAAAAAATGTACCTGTAATATCTATATATATACAGTATATATATCAATCTTAAATCTAGAATGACATATATTTGTTTTAAATAATTATGTTTCATTACATAAAACAATATAATTATATAATTTATCTATAGTGTATGTAATTTAGACACAACTATATTATATATTATTATATACACCTGTCTGTGGTATATAATTCTATTTATAATAATGCATTTACATGGCACATTGACTTTGTAGCTGGTTGTGGTAGAGCTGTTTTTTATATTGTTCCTAGGTTGATCTGTGACAGTGTATCAGCTTGTATATCATCATCTTAATCTGAAAAGGAACACAACTTGCTTTCTGGCTATTAAAATGAGTTTGGCTCTGAATTATAGTACACACACAGCAACAGGTACAAAAAATTTTAAACTGGCTAAAAATAAATTAATATGATAAGTTTGTTTACAAAACAGCTATTTTTATGTGATGAAAAAAACATTTTGCCACATAACACAGAAACGTTTCTGCATAATTAACACAGATCAAACTTATTAGTAATTATAATTTCTTAAAACACAAAAAACAAACGGTGTAAGAAAACCATATCAGCTGATGTAAAATCTGTTTGCTTGTTATTAACCTTCATAATTTCCAAGTGAAGCAGAAAAACAACACACACTGAGGACAACACGCACTGTAAAGGAGAGATATTTTCTGAGAGATACGATTAAATTTTGGCGAATTACTGGTTGAAGCTTCCAGTTCTGTTTCTTGCTTTGTTTGCTGTTTAGTAGTGATGTCTCAGACTGAACGTGAAAATTTCATCAGGAGCTAGACAGCTGACACTTTCCTATTATAATAAAATAAATCAACCTGACGAAGACTGCAATCAAAGATTGTAAGAGCTGCTCCACGCTGTGAAATAAAGAAAGATGATTATTGATTTGAGAGAGTTTGTTTGTTTTTCAAGCTTTTACACTGAAGGCTTATTTCAGAGTCAGACTGACACTTCTGCAGCACATAACCTGCCCAGATACTCTGACAAGGGTCCACAAATGTGGCCTCCCACATTCTGTCAACGAGGCCAGAGAAAGTCTTTGTGTGACGGCTGAAATGTCCCTGTTGCTGCTACAGGAACGCTTCAGGCATGATAAAGTTAAATGTGATCATTTGTCCAGAATGGTAGTGATTAGGAAATGCAGTCTGTTAAGTTGAAAACAAAAGACACCAAGCTGTCCTTTCTATTTCACACAAAAGCAAAACCATCTCAATAAAACTTGCTGTCTCCTTCTTTGATGCCAGGCTCTATAAATATCTTGCCAGTGGCATTGCATGGTGGGACCGCAGAGAAAACCGAGCTAAGAGTGCCCCCTATGTGCAGCCTGCAGCTGTGAGTCTGCAAAGGTGACATGTAGTCATGAAAAAAAATTGTGAACATACAGATTAAGACATGTCTCACATATATTGTGCTGCAGCTGCATTTGCATTTGCATGTGATGAGATGGACCTCTGGTCAGTAATGCATTTTCCCTTTTCCCTGCCTCTTTAGCGCTTGCATTTTTCCACACAGGCTCAATATTAAGAGCATCTCAGGTAAAACCCAGATGGAAAGCTTCACGCCACTGATGCCTCTCTAAGTGCTCACCAGAAGTTAAGTGGGAAGGCAGGCCAGATCAAAGCAGTAAAGCAGATCTTCACTGTCTGACTTTATCTCTACTAAAGCCAGAGAAACCCTGTCACAACCTCAGATGCTCAAACACGATTTTCCATCCAGACTCATTGTTTTGTCCATGACGCTACACACACCAGTCGCAGCTGTATAAACCAAATCAAAGCTCTCCGTTTGAAGATTAATTTAGCTAATAACTCCATTACAGTACTATAAAGACTGCAATTAGATGGGAAATCTGGAGTGTGCATGTAAATCCCAGTTGATTTGCTCCAGCCAGATTATGCAAAGGCAGGGTTTGTCACCTGCAGTGACTCATACTGATAGAATGCATAACTGTAGTTGGTGCTGCTGCACTGTATTGCATTATACAGAGAGGTGTCTGTGCAATGCAATAATATTCAATTCATCACCTCTATAAACATTGTGCTAAATGACCATGGGGCTGAATAAACCCCTCACATGCTCACCTTTGTAAAGGACTGTTCTAATAGCATTTAAAAAATGCATTTTAAATGGCTTTTATTTGTGGGTCTGTGTGTGTTCAATTAAAATTGTTTAAAAACTAGTTTGCCTGCTTTTTCTTCACTGGCATCCTTAATGGCACAAACAGAAAATCTAATGATGCTAAAATCTAATCTGTTGATATAGTTTGTTATCAAAACTGTCTTCATGTAACCTCTGAAAAAGTTTCCTGATTTTTAAAGCAGCACTAATCAATATTTTTCATATTGCATTTAGCATTTAGCATTTACTGGAGCCAGATACTTCTCTCAGGAGTGAGCGGCTGCCAAAAGAGAAAGAAAATAAGGGTGAATGCTGGACTTATATTTGGCAGTTCACTACATTCCTGACTTCTAATGAATGCTAATATTGCTCTAAACTGGCTACTGTACATGTTTAAAAAGGCAATGTTAACTAATGTGATTAAATTTAAGATGATAATGTGTCAGTGTGGTGTTTACAGTTTGTTGCACACCCAAGTGGGAAAAAAGGCAATTAATTTAAATTTAAATCAATTTGTGTTCATGTTTGTGCCAGAATAGACAGATAGTAGAGGAAATTCCTGATCACACACTTTGCTGCGTTGCTGGTTTTATTCTGGTGTCTGAATAATTTCCAGTAAAAATCAGAGTGATGCCCCTGTAAGATCAGGATTCTGTGTCTTTCTGACACTAAACTACAGTGAGATCCAGTCAGCAAGTGGCACAACACTCGCAAAAGAGCGAGCAGCCAGTTCTTCACTCCACAACCTGGCGTTGGAGCAGACAGATGTGCTGATATGCCATCTATAGCCTCGGGCCTTTTCTGACTTCTAAAGGCTTCTGCTGTCAAAATGGGGCGCCTGGGAGTGCATGACACAAAAGTTAAATGAAGGTTAAATGGAAGCACTTCAAAGTGGGAGATCTCCACAGAAAAATAACGAAGGAAAGGTTAATGTGTGTCTTGTATAGACACTAGAGCAGCTTGTAGCTTTTGGGCATGACGGCTTGAGGTCCTGTTTGGGTCAGAACGCCTGAGGGCCGCCGTTTATTGGTTTTGTTGCGCACTCGCTGTGTGGAGTGTGATAACAGGGTTTTTAAACGATGCTTGGAGAGCAGCTTTCTCCCAGGTCAGATTTTTAGATCAGTGCATATTCCATTGTAGAGAGAGACAACGGGACTAACTGTGTCCCCTTCTTCAGCTTGAATGTGTCTTACTGACGGATACTTCGATGTGCACAGGAGGAGCTGTGGACTGGAACAGTAGGGGACCAACTGCTGAGCCTGAGCCACAGCTACCCTTAGTCTGAGTATATATACAGATTTGAGAAGAATTGACATAACATGAATGCAGCACTCTGCACCTGCATAAATAGAATTGGATTTTACACATCGGCAGACAGAGACACACAGCTGTGAAAGAGCTGTTGAATGTGAAGTGCTCATAATAATACTGATGCCAACCAGCTAATGGAAGTTCACCCAACAGCGGCAAAATAGTGACTTAAAATGTACCTAATCATGATGTTTTCGTGTTGATGCAACACGTAAACTTAAAAAACAACCACAAAGAAAGGAAACAAAGTGTTGGTAGCAGGTAGATGTAATGCAATTAGCAGCTTAACACAACATCAAAAGAACAGAAACGGCTCCACTGGGCTGCCTGAGTCCCTTCAGCATTTAACCTATTATCACAGCTTTGTTAGTGAAGTGTGCTCAGCCTGTATACCATTACCACAGGACTCAAAGGCAGCCCACCTGAAACTCCGCAGCTTTAAAGGGAGTAGACTTTGACACTGTTTTGAAGGTCAGATTCTTCTGCATTCAAATCCCAACAGGCCCCCCCCTGGGGTGCCCGATGCTGCTGAAATGCCTATCACAGAAAGCTGGAGAGGCCTTTTTGTTCTCTCCTTTACTGTTGACCCTTACCGTCCCATTAAAATCTAGCCTCAAACTTTGCCTAAGGGTCTCCTGCCATCATCGGTGCGCATGGCATTACCAAAGCACTGCATATTAATAAGTCGGAGGGGAAGGAGGGAGTAGTGATGGTGGTCTGGTTTCTACCTTTAAAATGTGGGTGGATTGGTCACCAGGCAGACTTAATGACAGACTGGTTTTTCATTATTCCTGAGTTTGTTTGCATGAGGAGAGCAGGAGGGGCAGCATTCTGGGTATAATAAGCACTGCTGGTCTCATGTGTCGACTGTTAATGGAAACACGCAGACTTTATTATTCATTGTGAGGGCATGTTGAAGGATTATTACCTCCATCACTGAGCTTCTGTTTGCGGCTAATGATTTCCCTGTTTGCCCTCCTGTCAGCAGGATATGTAACAAATTTGTGGGGCCTGAAATCTGGTAGGTAGGTTTGCCACATTAGCTGCTGTGGCAGTGGTGCATACAGTATGCACAGTATTTGGATCTATCTTTATGTCCTGTTTCCTATGGGTTTAATCACAAAGCTGCTACATACTGGATTTAAAAATATTTAACTCAACCCTGGTGTCACAGAGTCAAAAAAAGAAACAATAGCAGCCAGCTGTACACGGCGTGAGAGCATGTCTCACATAAACCGTCTCTGTGTGCTGCATGTGTGAAAGAGAAACTCCGCCACTGTCTGGGTAATCATGTCAGGATGTGTCTGTTCATATGTGAAAATGGCTTTATAGTGAAAAAGCCACAGAACTATCACCACTCAGGTGGCCATAAAACCAATTAAACAAAGGTTAAATTGTGTGTTTGTTAAGATGTTAGCCAAATTGTTATAATACTATATGGTTTAATATGAAGGTACTATTAAAATATAGCTTGCAGAAATAATAACATAATTAATTGCCCAAACACATGCTCCATAAAATCTGTTTCTCATTAAACACAGAAAAAAATGTGTTTTACATCTTCCACATTATTATGAGGCCTCCTTGAAATAACAGTGTATAGCAAAGGTGTATTTTATATGGTGAAACAACATCACAATATGTTAGCTTAGAAAAAAAACATCAATCAAACTAAACTGTTATAAACAGAGTCGAATAGCAAAGCCTTCTTGGATACATAGTTTATTTTATTAGCTACAGTTATAAGTGATCTTTATCTTTATATTAGAATTACAAAAACATAAATAACTCTTCTACCCTTGTGGTATGTTTCCTCACTCTGACATAACGGCAGCAGAGGTAGTGTGAAGACACAATCTGCCATTCAGTATAGTTGCCCTGATGAGAAAACACCCAGTGTCTGCTACTGGAAGAATGCAATGGACTGATCTCACTGCTGAGGTCTAAACACTGAACACTGTCATCAAATACACACTTACACACATTTTTCCAAAGACTTAAGAAACATAGAAATATTTAAAATAGATTTGGTGTTACGCATTCTTACAACTTATTTGCTCACATGCTAATGGGGAGTGGATTAGTACCTACACAAGTAAAAGTACAATGAAAAATATAGATAAGTTTACTGTGTTCACAGAGTTTTTTATAATGGCCAGTGTAGCACAATAAGGCACAGTTAGCTTAGCAACCACAAATATTAGTGACGGCCCTCGAGCATCCCAGTGGCAAACTACTTTGCATAAAGTCAACGAAAGCACATGCTGATGATTTTGTTAAGGTGTTCAACACTTTACCACACACAGAGAGATATTGCCCCATTGGCTTAGTAGTCATAGATTTGCATTGTCTTTTTAAAATGTATAATTTTCCAATGGGAGTTTTGAATGTAAAAACACTTAATTCAAACTAAACCTATTTAAAGTCCATTAAAATAAATGTAGACCCCAATCAGTAATTTAGAGCACAATTATTTCACTAGCAACAAGACATTACAGTGTTTTAACTGAGTTTACCAGAGTTTGGCTCTGCACAGATTAACACAACCAACAAGATAATTTCTTCCTCGTGAAGGAAACTGTATGAATGTTCACTGAGTGTTTTCCAAGAGAAAACTGAACATTTCCTTTGATAAACAGAATTATGTATGTCAATACATCTTTCTGTAATAAATCATGACAACCTATTTAATTTGTTTTTACTATGAACCAAAATGCATATAGATTATTTTAACAAATATTGCCTAAGAAGAGTGCAATACAAATTCAAGCATGTGCTGTACTGTATGGCTCGATGAGCTTCCCTACTAGCAGTGAACAGGAAGTTAAGACTTGGGATGTCTAAACTACAGCCAACATGTTATTTAACGCTGTTGGTATGTTTTTGTGTTTTACAATGTGAAATCTGAACAGCAATAAAAAAAATAACTAAATTTAGTTTTGCAAAGCACATTTTTTTAAGTTTGTTCCTACTCTGAAATACCTTCTGACCTTCTTCGATTGATCAAGTGACCACTTTCGGGGTCCCAACCCATAGGTTGGGAACCACTGCTTTGAAGCGGCACAGGTGATGCAGTTTTCTTGCATGCCTTCAGTACGGTACATAACAGTACTTATATCTATTGTAGATGTATAAAAAATATACATTTTCTTGTTTTACTCCGTTTATGTGATAACAAAAACCATGTCCAATGTCACACAGATTGAAATTTATAGCTCCTTAGTTGTGTTCTATTTGCAACATATAAATGCTAAGGAGGACAGTATCATCTAAAAAATCTTAAATAAATAGAGAAAAATTACTGATGCCATGTAGTTATTGAAAAGGTAAAATATGAAAACAACTGTGTTCTCGGATTCACAGGAAAGCTGTATACGTTGGTCTAGGTGGGTGGGAACCAGTAGGGGGCAGTGTTATTTGGTAGAAAAAGATTGTACAACAGTCTGTCCCCATCATTGAGAATTGTCAAGTAGAGCGAGCCTAGAGAATGCATGTAGTCCTACTTTCTACTAATTAAGTGCTGGATAGGTCTATATTCACATGTTATTAATGATTAATCAGTTAACCACAGCTATAAGCATGATACAGAAATGGCAAAATGAAATCTAATACCAAAATGAGCAGAGGTGAACGTTTAGGAGAGGTAACTTCAGCAAACAAGTGAGTGACGTTATGACACACTGAGTTGTGTCACACTATATATATGAAGTTGGCTCTGCCTCAAAACAAAGATTTCTGCATTTATGCCCCAGCAGATATAACATCAGCCCACTGATATCCTTTTAATTCATTCATTCAGCCAGATTCATCCCAGAGATTATTCATCTGATTTCAATATAAAATTATTTTTTGTGTATCTATTACCTATAACTCTGAATACACAACTATTTAAAGCAGAAAAAAGGGGTAACATTGTTTTGTTCACAATTGCTTTGAAGAATATTGCAGTACTTTCAAAACGTGTGGCTTAGTTTGTACATCTGTGAGAGGACACTGTATGTCGACATTTAGCATCTGGTTTTGAGACAGACAGAGCAACAGCACAACATTTACACAAATCAACATGTGGGATGGAAAGAATATTGAATAACAGCAACATTTATATAATTTCATCTAGTACATTCGACTTCACATAATCTAGATGACAACACACATTGATTGACTTGATTAGCATGAATTAATCGGTGATATTTCTACATATGCTTTAACACACTGCCATGGATTTTGTTAGGAAATTAGGTAATGGAGAAACAATACAGAACATAAAAATGTCATTAGTTTAACATTTTAGTACAGCAGATACATTGATTTCTCATAAGTTAATCAAAATGGCAAACAGCAGAAAATGGGTGACATTTTACACAAAGGTTTATCAGCTTTATATAATACTATCAAGTATTCACTGTACAACTCCCTTGCACTCATTACATTTAAGGCAATGTAACTCAGTATGGACTGTTAGTGACCACAAGAAATACATTTCCCTGTATATCTGCATTGAAATATGAGAGAATCTATTATTTATGGCTCTATATGTAGAAAAGCCACTATACTATACAGATGGTTTTTGGTCATTAATACCTTATTAAGGCCCACAGAGGAAATTACATTCATCCATAATTAAATTCATTGAAATGCAGCATTCTATAAAGATGTTGGGGTGAAATATGGCCATTTGTCTTAGTAGTGCAGCATACTGTATGTGAGTGCAATATAGAACCCGCGACAACTCACAGAAAGCATTTTATGACTTCATCGAAAGTATTAAAATGGTGGTTGTGTGGGTTTTACTACACAATATTACGGCTCTCAAGTGGGCAGCATAATATGCAAGTGCCAGCTGTGAACACATCTGTTCTTTATTTCTAGAAGTGGAAATATTAGGGGGCCCAGTTGCCTTATATAACATAGTGCAATTAGGGGTTTGCATTCTTGCTAGACACAGACAAGACTTATCGCAGTCTCTCTTTTGTTTCCCACTGATATGATTTCACAAACAGCCTAACAACTATTGATAACTTCTCAAAAGTGTCTTAATGCCATTTCATACTTTCCACATCCATGGTATTAATCGCCTAAATTTACTAATACTCAAGTCAACAAGGGTCTGGATGGACTCATCATTTAAGTCCATGTGTAACCCAAAGATGTCATGCAGACTGTTCACAGTGCCAGTGACCGTTTATTTCATGAGCAGCTAGGCAAAAAATTAGCAACAGTGAAATAAACAATTCTGTTAATTTCAATGTATTTCAAAACACTGTCACACTAAAGCAGTTGGACATACTTCCACTTTTGTCAAATAAAACAAACGGGCACATAATGTATTGGTACATTAACTGCTTCTACTGTAACTGCTCACAGTCTGTCAAAAATGCAGCACATACACTCAGGTTGCTTATGGTGTGAATACACAATTACGGATCAGTGCTGTTCAGAATTTAGGATGCACACTGGCAAAATAACAAAGAAAGGTTTTTCTAACCGCCAAGAAATTATTCTTTGTTACCATGTGTTAATTTGACTTTAACTTACTGAGACTTCAATGTGTTGTAAAGAGATAATCTTTTAGGTAAATGGACTGAGATTGCTGGTGCTGTTGGAATTGCATTAGTATCACATTAGAAGAAACAGCGTGGAATATTTGGAATGTTTTAACGTGTTGGGTTAAACAGAAAAAAATAAAATCAATCATGAACAAATAATACATTTCCTAATCAAAGTAGATTATAAAATTATTTGTAATTATCAGTCAACATCTGAAATTTGCTACTCTGTTTGCTGCAACTGAAACAAACAAGAGCAGAGGTCTTACATTCCCATATCTTTACTGTAACTACCACTTGGTATGTGTTGTGTAGGCTACAGTAAATACTGAAATGAGATGCACATGGCGAAAAGGAAAATACAGTTTTTTACACTACTTTCCACAAACATTTCCTTTAGCCTTTTCACATGCATATGTTATCTTACATATTCCTCTGTGGTTACCGTTTCTGCTATAGTCACAGCTGATGCCGTTTGACAAACTGACATTACTCCTCACAGCCTTGTGCCCCCACGGTGGTTGCTTTGGTAGTTTGTTTTAGAGAAAGGAAGAGGACCTCCAATGGAGCCTGGTGGAACACCCAAAGACACCCCTTGGCTTGGAGCTCAGTTTGATTGTGGTTGAGGATGTTGTGAGGTTGTTGCAGAGGTGAGGGTGAACTGCTGGCAGACCAAAACAATCTAGATGTTGGTTTCATGCTGCATAGGTTCCTCCTGTTTCTGACTTTGGTCACTTAGCTCCATAGAGGCCTGGGCTTCACCCTCAGCCTCCTTCTTATCCTGAACTTGATCCGGATCTTCTGTCTCAGTCCGTTTATACATCTCCGCCTGCTTACGCTCACGCTCTAAGAGTCTGTAGTTAATAAAGTTGCCAATGAAGAGCCAAATACTGGCCAGAATTACAACAGCTCCACAGCAAAAATACATGTACTTGTAGTTTTTTGTGACATCAACCAGTTTGCCTGCAAGACAACACAAAGTTGTAAAAAGTTAATGTATCTGAGCAATATAAAACTATTCCCTGAGTAAAATTGGACAATATTTTTTAAAAACATATCTACATGTCAACTATTGCCAGTTTTGAAAAAAAGGTCTAGTCAGTGCAGCATTTAAATATCAATTATAAATCATCAGTTGATTTGGTCAAAAACACTAAGTACTGAATTTAATTCTTTAATAATTAAATAAATGTAACAACGTAATATACATTTACATGTATATTACATATATATATATATTTACATGTAATATACATGTAAATGTAAGTGCTGAGAGTAATCAAAAGCTTAGTTTCTGAAATACAGACCATACCTGCAAGTGGTGGACCAATGAGGACTGGGCAGCACTCCACAATGGTCGTAAGTCCCACGGCACTGGAGAACCTCTGGGCCCCAACCAGGTCCATCAGTGTTTCAAATAGCACTGAGCTGACCATGCCAAAGGCAAAACCAAAGAACACCGAATACACCACCAGACCAGTGTAACTCTCCACCAACGGGCAGAGTATGTGGCACACCCCATTGTACAGCACAGCAAAGCTAAAGAAGTACTGGATCTTGGGTCGGATCCAACGCGAGTTGGCCAGCAGTCCCATGGAGGGTCTGGCAAACATGTCAACAAAAGCCAGAATTGAGAGGAGGAAGGCAGCCGAGTATTCATCAACACCCATGTCCTTTGCATAGGCTGCAAGGAAGACGATGGGTGCAAAGAAGCCCAGGAACATAATGACATTGCCTGAAAGGTAAATGAGGAAGCCACGATGCTTAAAGAGTGACAAATCCAGGTACTTGTTGACCGTTTGCCAAACAGAACGCTTCTCTTTCGTGGTGATGGTAACAGCGGCCAACTCTTCGTCCTTCTTGGCCTTGTTGATTGGCTGTCCCAAAGGCCTCATGAGTGAACCAGCCACGCAACAGTTTAGCAACAGTCCGCCCAGGATTAGGAAGCTGCCTCTCCAGCCAAAATTGTTGAACAGGTACTGATTGAGAGGAGCCAAAGTACTAAGAAAAACGGGACTGCCTGCCATCGCCAGCCCATTAGCAATTGGACGCTTCTTATAGAAGTATTTGCCAATCATGGTCAGTGCTGGCTGCAGGTTGAAGGCTAGTCCAAGACCTGAAGAATAAAATTGTAAGCATCACAAATTGACGCCATGGTACAACTGTTATGGTACTAATACTAAATAACCAAGATAATTCTGTATATGAGAATATTTATTAAATAAGTATGCCTACAAGAATACATGAAGCCCAGTAGGAGAAAATGTCTGGCTTGATGAGTGGACCAGAAAATTTTACTAGGGGGTGGTTGTTGTTTGACAACTAGCATGAATACATTGGCAGATAAAATCGAAAAATACAGAATAACATAATGAAAGCACAAACCAGATTTATTGCATAAAAAGCAAACATTCATGAAATGCCTTTATTGTTAACCTTTGTGTAGCCTCTACGTAGATGCTTGACAGTAATCAACTTAACCCAAAACTGACTTAAGTGGATGTACATGAACTTACCACCAATAACTCCTATGCAGAAGTAAAGCTGCAACACGTTGTTGCAGAAGGAAGCTAAAATCATGCCTGTGGCACAGAGGCAGCCCCCCATCATTACAATAGGCCTGCAGCCATATGTGTTGACCAGTATACTGCTGACGGGACCTGAAAAAAAAAAAAAAAGGTAAATCAGTCTACATGTCACATGTTTACAGCACATAATCACTGAAAGTGACAACATAATGATTTAATCTGGTTAGTGTTACACACCAGTGGGAGACTAGCTTCTATTCGTAGCAGCAACTAGACCATTTCAGTTTTTAAATAAGGCTCTCCTTGTACTAAATCAGTTTATAGGAAAAGACAATGTAATAGATGTAGACTTCCATGTCTACATTTTGTGTATCAATACAGTACCAAATGTAAGGTGCATCAAGCAACAATCTAATTCTTTAGTCTATGTTTTCAGCTCTTCAAAATAAATCCATACATACACAGGCAAGTCAAATTTTCATTTAAACTTTATTTTCTTGATTGTTCTAGTAAGTTCCTTCCTGGCCTTCTGTAGCACTGCCTCACTGCAAAATTGAGATATCCTCAATTAGTCATTGCAGAGGGAACAGCATGTCTCTCCAGTATGTCATAAAATGGCAGGCCACACTTTCTATGAAGGAACTTAAAGTTTAGCATTCACGCAAAGAGCTGATTAAATGTTAGTTGTTTTGTAGAGTTAGTCTTTAAGGCTGATTAACCTTTTACAGATTAACCCTAGAACACTAACGTTGGGTGATTTTCACCCACACAATTCTTGTCATGTGATTTTCACAGTGTTGCTGCTGTCTGAGTTGCAGTGGGTCCTTGGGTAACTTCATGCTGCTTACTGATGTCATTAATGGTATTTAGTTTCCCTCCTCCCATCTATGTTTTTTCGAAAGGCATGCCTTCGGGTGATATTCACATGACGTTAGTGATAGAGGGTAACATATTTACGGGTGGAATTATTATGGGTCAGTGATGCAGGAAGAACCAAACAAGGCTCATATGTTGCAGGGATGGGTGAACAGAAGAACAAGTTCCCAGCTCCATTATTTTTTTTGTTTGGAATTTCTCATCCAGGAAAACCTGATTTTTCAATAAATCTGCTGCTTTTTTAAGGGTCCCCCATGGTACCTGTTTTTTATTTTATGTGATATTGTATATTGGAAGATTAAAGAAGAGTACTACAATTTGGCATACAGTGTTGTACTTTTACATTAATTAATGAAAATTGTGTTTTATCCAACATATCAGGTAAAATATATCTGACATAAGTGAGGATGTTACTTTTTTAACATTAGTGTGTTAAAAGATAAAAGAAATGTCAGATTTTTTTTTTCTGCCAGTGAACAAATCCTCAGAAAAACAGACTTTCACTGTAACTGCAGTGTACTTTAAGTACAAAAACAGTAATGAAAGTAAGTTGTCACACATGCAGACATGTCAATCCTTTAGTCAATGACAGCCAGTGGCAAAAGTCTTGGGTTAATTAGGTTGTAACCAAATGGCCAGTTTAACCATACTATCTAAATGACTTAATTAGAAGTGAAAACAAGGTCAGTGTTGTAAACTAATTTATTCTGTCAACAGTAAATGTTAATTAGGTGTTTCACAGTCACATCTTTTTTTACTCTCAAATTTCTATGCTATGAAATGTACTAGTTGAGCTCTAATGGTCACAAAATGCATATTTATATAATATATATATCCATAAAAACAAGAATAATCCACTTCCTTGGAACTAGGTCAAGATGTGCCGGGAATCACTATATGTTTCTACTTATCTACAATACAAATGGTCATTTGGTAATTATAAAAATAGCTATTAGTGTAGCTTTAAAATGAATAAAAATTACATGCATTTGAAAATTCAGTGTTACACACAGGAAAATTGCCTAAAGAATACGCAAGGAAGAAAATGAATGAAATGTATTCAATTACAATGTTGAAGCAAAGTCCCTCTATATTCAAAATCTGTCTTCTCAGTTATCACAGTAAATTTTTTACATAACTACAGTATCACTTAAGAAACCCTAGATGTTGCCGAGATTGTTTTCACTGGTTGGTTTTAAATGTTTTTAGTTTATCAATGACAAATAAAATGGTTAAGTCTACATTTTATATTATACACAGCTATTGTGATTCTATGTGTTGTATTTGCATCTTCCACCATACATGATTCCATTTAGTCAATTTTATTTGTTTAGAAAAACATCTGATGAAAGAATGTGGGCGCTTTAACGCTTTTAGAAATTGATACTTGATAATTGTCCATGTCTTCTATCCCTTTGTTTAAATTTAAGCACAGGAGGTCTAAATCTAATAACACGAGAGAAAGGTAATGAGAGATGTATGTTTTGGAAATAATGCTCTCATTAGCAGCTAGAAGACGTGTCGTATTTCTGCCGGGTCCATTGCAATTTAAAAAGCCACTACAGACGAGGAGTCATCCGACTTAATTTGCTCTGCATGAATCTTTTTTTGACCTTGAGGAAAGTTCCCCTCATTTGCATCTGCAGCCGTGATCAGTATTCTCAGGGGCTCGGAGGGACCTGAATTGGCCAAGATGAGGAAGCCCGTGAGCCTGCACATTACCTCCCTTGAAAAAGGCTTATCATCGCTTGGCCAGATGCAGCATGGACTTCATTACACAGTGGACAAAACCCCAAACTAAATATAACCACCTAGATCCCAAAAGGGAAGGACACAAATGTGTCTAACAGTTTTTTCACAACTCTTTGATGGAAGCTGCAGTAAAGAGATCGTTACAGCTCATGATGTGAGGATGCTGGCTATCCATCACAACAAATAGAAATAAATGGTAAAGTAACCAGAAATGGAAGAAAACTACTTTTAAAAGCTGCAAGATGACACGGGCAGCTTTCTGGCATAACACTGTCTGGCTGCTGACCCATTATACAGATATTTACAGAGGATACTAATAGAGGGTAAACCAGCCTAAGTCCAGTTTATTAATATGTAGTCGAAGAGCATCCATATTTTCAGGTTGACATGAAGCTTTGTGCTAAAGTTTGGAGCTAACAGGGGGCGGCATCAAACTGAATGATGTGATGGCCCAAAGGTTTGAGAATTGAGCTGGTGACAGGAAGTCTGCCAGTTCTAGCTCTGTTATCTGCAAAATAAATCTGGGTGGGAAAGGTTACCACGAGAGAGGCGACCTTGGACAAGGCCAACAAAATCGTTTGTGTTCTAATGAAGTACCTCAGTGGCCTGCAGATAGAACAGGTGTTAAGTGTGAATGTGTAGAAGTGAGTGAACAAGATATAAAATTGTCTCACCGATATTGCATTTATGTTATGTTAAATTTGTATAAATAATAAATATGGGTTAAGAAAAAAAAAAGAAAAAGATTCCCAGTGGCTACAACTACTAGGAATTCCCCTTACTGGATGGATTTTCTAAATGTCAGTGCATCAACTTCACATTCAAGTATCCACTTGCTCGGATTTTATAATTTTTACATTTCATTTTTTAATAAAATATTCAGAGATAACAATATTAGTGCAGTTTCTTTTACTATTTATTGAGCATTCTGTTGTGTGCCTGTCTTTATGACTGACGGTGATAATAACACGGAGGAGCACTGTTTCTATGCTGCCTCAACCAAGGTCAACACTCTCTCTCTCGCTCGCTCTGGATTACTAACACTGATCCAGCACGGACATACAGTCTGCGTCCTCATAGCGCCATGCTCGCTGCGCTGAGGGGATGTCGTACAGTACACTTGCTAATAATACTTACAAAATAAAATCAGATACTTACTATGGTGTTTGTTATAACTAGAAAAGACTGTTGGATGTTTGCTGTTTGAACTAAATAGCATTGTTTGCCAGGCATCTGATGCAAATGATGAATGCAAATCACACAATGTTATTTTCCTACCACAGTCTCTTATTGGAGGAAACATAGTCTACACTGTAATAGACTAGTAACAAAATGACATTGACTTTAGGCCGTGTGGCGTCAGTGCGGCAGTACGTTAAAGGGTTATTATAAAACTAAAGAAATCATTTGTCATAGTCACAAGAACCACAGTAATGACTGAGCCGTGTAAACACCAACACAAACACTAAGAGACGAAGCGCTGGGAAATTAGAAAGGTGTTAAACATTCAAACAGCGATCGTTTTATCGGCGTCTGCGAGCGGGAACAAGTAAGCAGGTGTTTGATGAATAGCTGATGAGCGCGGTCAATATGAATGAATGAGTAACAAGAGCAGTTTGCCTAATAACTGCACATATTGACGCAGTCGCCACATACCGATAATGACACAGTGATTGTAAAGCAAAAGCAGCAGTTTGTCATCGGCTAAGTGTTGTGATGTGGCAGACCCAAACTTCTCACAAAGGTCATTCTTTACATTTTTTTTGTCTTCAAACAAGAATGAAGTCTAACTTTATGTTTTCTTATTTTGGACTATTAACATCAAAACTAAAAGGGCATTACTTTATTTCTTCAATTCATTTTTATGCATTACGTAGGAACACATCTGTTCATTAGTATTTTTTTTGTACAAGGTGAAATATCGACACATGGCCTCAGGCATATTTACTGGTGTTTCTTTTCAGCCTGCACATGTGCTGACACAACATACGTCTGACAAACTACTATTGGCAAATGTATTGACAGAGGAGACTTGTTTTGTTGGAGCTCTGCACAGGATAGTTTGACCTGCTAGGCTCCGTGCCAGACAAAGTGAGCGCACGGAGGTACATCATGGCCTGTGGTGAAAAGCTTTGCATTCATTTTTTGGGAAGTGACTCGTCACCACGAGTTCCAGCTCCTTCAGTTCTTTAAGATTTCAGTCAGTATTCAACTTAAAGCTGTACCCTATTCTTTGAATTAAAGCTTTGACTAACTATTGTCATAGAAACACTTCATTAAGCATTTATTCAATTATTTTACTGTAAATCGCTTTTCTAATGTCAGAAATAGGTTTTTTCAGGACTGCAGTTAGTGACAAGAGCAGAGTGGATGGAGTGACAGGAGGATTACAGCGTGGACAGATAGCAGCTGTGACACTGCAAAGCAGAAGGCTGCTAGGCTAAATCCAGAGTGGAAATTACTGCAGGTGACTGGAGCAATATGGCGCAGAAAACACCCTGATGAAAACAGATTTCTTTATTCAAGAACGAATTGGGGGCCTCTCAAGCATTATGTGTGTACAGCGACTGCTCACACTAGACTTTGCTTTTTAGACTTTTAAACTCAATGAAACCAGTCCAGCTGCAGCGAAACCAACCTTTGGGAGCCCGTGACCTGATTGAACTTTCACAGACTTCTCTCATTGACTATTCTGCATTGCATCACTTCTAGACTAGTTGAGCCACCGCACTAAATCGATTTTGGACTCATGAATATCTAAACTATTTGAGATTACTTAGTTACCCTTTCAAGCTTCCTGCAAATCAGCAAGTCTTGATTGTAAGTCTTCTGAGATTTCCTTTTTTTGCGAAGCAAGGCTCACACCAGCAGACGGTTCTTGTGAATAGAAAACTTTGGGTTTGAGTGTTATCTCGTATTCTTGCTTTTGCTGAGGTAATTAGCCAAGGGATTCGCATAACTTTTCTAACCTACACTCACTGTGAATATTCTGTATGTCAGCGTGAGGCCACGCAAACCAAATTTAAATTGTGTCCTTTTAATCAATTCAATGCTTCACATATTTACATGCTAATGTAACAAATACAACAGCCAGAAGGAGCATGTTGCTGTTTAGGAGTTGTACAGCATGCTTTTCCCTGCAAATATTGACTGTGTGAGTGGGTTTCTGTGCTTTCAACCAATGCTATCAGTTCATTGCATGCACTTGTTAACAAAGGCCACTTCTCTGTCTGTGGCAACCTGTGGGGCTAACTGTATAGCCCGGTTTTACCATGTTCATTGTGACTTGATACAGTTTCTTACTGAATTAACCAGCTGACAGGCATCGATCAAAGATCTGAAAATGTTACACACTAAAATGAGATGTGAGGTAAATCCAACCCCTGACTCACCCGCAGCATACATGACCGCAAGCATGATGGAGGAGATCCATGCTATCTGACTGTAGGAGGCGTCGAAGATGATCTGGATGTCTTTGAAGAAGACTGTAATAGCCTTGGGGAAAGCGTATGAGAATCCGATGGATATAAAAGAGCCTAACACCACAGCCCATCCCCAGCCACCATCTGGTGGGGGCACAGTAGAGGGACCTGTGGATGGGGGTGACATCACTGGCCCACCTCAATGCTGACTATTCACTGAAAAAAAAAAGAAGAAAAGCACATTAAAACATGCATGAAGGAAAAACTAACAGCACTTTTTCCATTGTATGTTCTTGTCTTATATAAGGTATAAGACTTCATTTTGTCCTGTGACTGATTATCAATTAGTCCAATCTAGGCACGCACCGTCTGCTTTCCTCTTAGGGAGTCCTCTGGCACTAAGTAATAACCTAACCTGAAGCTGACAGCAGCAGCAGCTGTTTATAGGCCAATGTATCCAATCTGTACTTACAATATCTAGATGAATCTGATGACCAGCTGCACCTCGTATTGACAGTAAACAGACAGCTGTGCAATTACAGAGCAGGTCAAGCGGTTCATCCCCTCTGTCATTTCCATAAACAATTACCTGAGGTAACTTAACACGGGAGGAGGACATGCCAGAAGTCCGTATCCTGAAGGGAATGTGTGCAAACGCACGTGCGCGCGCGCGCACAGCATTAGTTAGGCTCATACCTCAGGGAAAAACCTGATCCGCCCCGTATTCACCTTGTGCCCAACCCCCCACAGCCACTCTGGCAGGGAACAACGCTGTCAAGTGTCAGTAGTGAAGTGGCAGTTTAACGTCCGATGCTGCTGTGTACAAAGCAAACGTACCTCAATTATGTGTGAGAAATTACCAGCGGCAATTGTCCACACAGCTGCACTTCACTCTGTTGATTCTCTACAAACTAACATGACATGGAGAAACACTAACGCATACAGTACTGGAGCACGAATGTTTTAGCTCTAACCTTATTACCTTCAAATTTCTAACCAGGCAGGACTAATTTACAGCTACATGATCAGTCTGCTGAGGAATCAACGCGTCCACAGCTTCACAAGGAGGCACTTTAATTCGGCAAGGTGTGGTTTTTCTTCTGTAGTATTTGCCACCAGTGATTGCAGCATATAGGAATATTGAGACAGGTTAAACTGGTGTTTTAACTCGCCGGTATGTAAAAAAAAAAGTGTCATAATTGTTGACCCATATGACCTAGCAGTTAGTAATGTGGCTGGAAACTACATTTTACAGTAGCGAACATCAAAGCATTACAGGGGAGGGGAAGATAAAGATGTACAGTATGTAAAGATTATGTTTATGTTTGGTTTTCATTGTTTTGAGTACAGCAGAAGTCATAGGTCTGTGGCTGTGGACGCCATAAGCAAATGATTTGCTAACACTTTTCAGTCTCGCTGATTACAGTGTCCTCTAATTAATTCTGAATATGCTGACAGACATTTTCTGAATGTTACATACAGTGTGGTGATTTGAGCCATTGTCTGCTGGGGTTATTACAATGCATTAGGTACACCAGCACTAGAACACTGGCACTATAATTAGAGCCGGTTTAAGCTGGCTGAATGACTGAATAATAAAAAACATCTTTAACTTGTGCTAAAATCAGCGGGGTAAATGGAAATATAATCCTCTGTGTTTATCTCTTGTGTTGCCCTGTTTAATCAAAATCAGTGATTATACCTTTTCTACATACAGTGGGTCTAATCCACATTAATCAGATTACGGGCTGCAGTACTATGTGCATAAAGTGGTTTTGATTGATTGAACATGACGACAATGCACGAAAGGAACCTCAGAACTCCTAAGTAGCTTAAGTTGATGGATTCTAATATGAGGCTAGACAGATCCACGGACCACAAAAGGGAAACTTCCAGACAAACTCCACTTTTTTGGTTCATCATCCACCGACTAAGTACAATGAAAGTCAAAACAAAAGTAAAGTCATTGTTCTTGCTTTCAGAGTCCTCATTTTGTCGTCTTCCACTGTGTAAGGTGAAGGACACGGCAGACTCGACTGGTCAGGTGACTGCAAGAGCAGCTGACACAGGAGTGACTGACAGGCTGAGTCACGGGCAGCGATTAAAAAAAAAAGCCTGGTAAGAAGCCAGCTGAACTCAGTAACACGCAAGTTAAAATATGTCTCTGTGCTTTGGTGAGTTGGTAGGCACTCCTCTTCCCACGGAGCAATAAAACAGCTCAACTGAAACTCAACACGGCCAAACAAACTTGACTGTCGAGCTGTCTGATAGTAGTGACAGGGAAGGTTCAAGCGGAGCAGGTACAGATCAGTATGTCACACTGTATTCCACCTCTTACATTAAGCTTCATCTGGTGCCACGTCTTTGCTCCACGCTGTTGGCAGATCAGCAGCGGTTGTAGTCGTCTGTCTGTAGCTATTTGTGGACTATTATGCCATTAAGCTCACAGGTCTTTGTGACGTCTTTGGTTATTTACATTAAACTAAGACCGAGCTGGCAGAGTGATATTTTAACAGCTGTGGGCATCTAATGTGAAGTAGATTACTGTCAAAACAATAATGTTTTGGTTCATGAACTGCCTGCCGGCGTAGCTGACAATGTTCTCTGAATGGCTCTGTCCACCGACTCGCACGCTAAGGGAGCCGCTCGACAATCCTCTCGTTTCTCCATCAGTGTCCAGTGATGTGAAGAAGTGCTGGTGTCTAACCCTAACACATTTGTCACACTCAAAAGGTTCAGATCATCAAACTAAGTTAAATATTAGACCAGGATCACACACGTGATCCGTGCGTGTGTACATTTGTTACGAAGCATCTGATCAAGACTCGCGTCCGTTAGGTCGTCAAAGAACAAACTAACAAACTGTGCAGCTGAACACAACGTTTGCATTACATCTGGGATTAAGTCAGTAAAACTGATCCTGACAGCCTGAACGGTCTGAAGTGGCACAGCAAGCAAGCAAAACAAGAGATTACCGACACATGGTGTTGGCCAATTTAGTTAGAAGATTTTATTTATTTTATTTAGGCCGAGCATCAGAAACAATCCAAATCAATCACAAATAAGTTTAATACAGCACATCCAAATCTGCATATCTGACTAAACGTCCACCGGCAGACACAAAAGAACTACATTTAAAATCGCATGATCCATGGAGACCTTGTCCTTCCTGAGTGTTCCTGAGCAGGACACAGTTTGTTTTGGTCCACAGTGGCTGTCTTCACCTTGGTGAGCCTAATCTCAACAACAGAGCTGGGTACGAGAGCTGCGAGGAGAAGGCTGGAGCTCAGGAATCCAAACAGCGTTGCTATAATCAAATCATTCAGCTGGCAAAAGCTCGTCAGACTGGTTGGTGTGTATGTTTGTGTGTCTGTCCTCCGAGGACATCACTTAGTAGCTTGGCAAAAAGCCTACAACGTGGATCATCACTGCGTGACACAGGTCCAGACAGCTACGTCTGTTGTGCTCGGTCAGCTCACACAGTGGCGGCGCTGGTCCATGAAGACGTGCGTCTCACAGCATCAAGAAAGAAAAGAAAAGCAGCTTTTTTGTCCCCTCCTCTTTGTGGTTAATACTAAATTCTTGCAGTGAAAATATGCCTAACTTTGTAAATTAAGGGAAGTCAAAGATACTGCAACTGAACACGTTTCCATCCACATTATGCTAATCTCAGCTGTAGCTGGTGCTTGGTACCGTTAAACCACAGCAGAGGAAGAGGGCGTAACAAGGTGAAGGTTTCAAAGACAATACACATTTGTTGACTTTAATCAGCAATAATATTCAACTGCTTGTTATTCCGTTGAATGTGTGCTGTAGCACTGTCAGACTCAACATAAGAAAACTTGACCTCTACAGTCAGCAGCTGCCAGTATGACCCTCAACACAGCTGCCCTCCACCTCTGTCTTATGGGACCTAAAGTTATGGGAACGCAGTGTTATCTCTTAGGCAACGCTGCTCTTGTTGTTTCAGAAAGACCCAATCAAAGACTATTCTGAAGATAAAAGTTTCATTCTGTTTTTCAACACCCGCCCTCGTCCTCTGCATACCACAGAAACAATGGTCTCCCCTCAAAGCTACCTGATCACAAAGGCCACCAGGCAGGAGGCCTTCCCGTGAAACAAAAAGACAATAATATCTTTCTGCTCAATTGTCAGGCTCTGTACTTCAAAGTGCTTTAGCTGATTGTGGGAGACAAACTTTACTTAAGTGGCAAAATAAATCCACCACTGAACATCTCCTGACTGCAACACTGTAACTTTTCTGTCATTTGCATTACGGGCTAAATCATCTGTCACCTTCACACAGCTACAACGGTGCGCGTGTGCAACATTGTGTTCATTTCATTTTTCCATGCGGGCAGCCAACACCCTCATTCCACAGCCAATCCAAAGCGGCTGCTCAGGTCCACACCTCTGAACACGTCATCAAGGTCAGAAGCAGAGATTCTCGTTGTATTTCTATCATGACGTGACAGAAACAAAACATCTCTGAGTGATAAAATTCTCAATAAAAACCTTCTGTCAGTAACTTATCACTGTTTTCTTTCTCACATCTCCTCCAAAGACATATTCTTGCATTGCGTTTGATATTTTCAGATCACTGCATTCACCAGTAGGATAACACTTCTATTGGCATATATTTATGTCTGAATAGACCCGGTGTTGATGTTTTTACCATGAATGTACTAAGAGCTGGATGCAGTGTCCCAGTGGTCAGTAGTAGTACTGCAAAGAAAAATCCCCCTACAGCCAACAAAACAGAGAATATTAAAATAAAAAAACAATGACAAAGAAACTACAGACAAGGTTCATTTTTACTCTTTCTAACAACATCATCAAGAATCAATGACAGTCTGTAAAACACTACAGACGCTGCTGTTTCTACAACCCATCACATTCCTGTTACCAGTGATTAAAAGTTACCATCTGTTTTGTTTTTACATTTACTGGGATACCTCAGTTAGTTCAAATCGTTTTGCAGTCTGGGTGATAGCTGTGCTTAACTACTATTATTATAAAAAGCTAAATTTAAAAAAAAAGACTACAATAATATACTTTCCAGATGAAAGCAGCACTGTGTGACGTGTGCAGTTATTTTTACGGTGCATCAGCTGACTAGGAGGGAAAACTTCCTCAGCTTTTGTCAAACCTAGTTGGGAGGGGGAAAAAATACTATTTGGGATGAGAAAACGCTTTAAAAGAACAAGCATCCAGAAAACTAGAGATGAAAAATGTGACGCAACAGCTGGTGATTCCTCACCAGGCACTGCAGCCTAATCATATGATGCTGCTGATGTAAGGATAGGGACCGGATGAAGCCAGTCTTTAATGCCCAGGGCCTACAACGGCTAAACTAGGCGCTGTGACTCACACCAGCTTCAAAGACATGAACAAATTCTCTTTTCATCCAGCTCATTTTCCTCCGCGTAGCAGCGATGGCTGCATTCCCCCACCTCTCCCACAAAACGTGCTCAAACATCCCGCACAGAGCGACGCGCGCATAGCTTCACCTCGTCCCTCGCGCGTTTCTCATTCCCAGCGGCACGCGCTCATCTCTGAACACCAAGGCGCCTCCGAAAAGCACCGGCAGCGAGCGCGCGTCAGAAACGGAGAAGTAAATGCTACTTTACCTTCGAATGTGGCGGAGAGGGGGGGAGGAGGAGGAACGGCGGGGCTGGCGTCCCCGGTGCAGGCTGCTGGCTCGCGGTGACCTTGGCGCAGGAGGATGCGTGCGTCTTTGTCGCTGACGGCTCCGCGTTTGAAATTTCCTGAGCGAAGCCGCTGCGTGACGTGGAGCTGCAGAGGGCGGTGCTGACGTCAGAGTGGAGGAAAGGATTGACTGGAGTCATTCAAGAGTCGTTACTCGTTTTGTCGTTACCGCGCCTCTCGGTGCAGCACCAACGGCCACCGTACTCTCCTCCAGTGTGTCTCCTGCGGACAATAACAACCTGACGGGTGTAGATTTCTTGACCTATTGTCAAAATGAATGTGAATCTTCAGAATAAATGTGTTACTCATTTCCTAACTGTTCCCCCAATGGTGCCATAAAACTATATGTCTTATGTGGGTCATATGATTCTTTATTAAAGAAAATATGGGCATTGCAGCTGTCTTATAAACAGACTAATAACAGACTAATGATGGCCATCACTTTCAGGCCCTTTAGAAAGCGTAGCAGCACAGCTTCACTTGTGTTACATATCACAACCTCTTGACTTATGGAATAAAGTTCTTGGAGAGATTTACAAAGTCTCGTGAGTCTGACACACATGAGTAGGTTGTCACATGTTATGGATTCATTGATGAGAACTTGCAGATCAATAGCTGATATTAGTGTTACCCCCCTGATGAGGTGGAGTGACGAAGTGGAGGTGTACAGATGAATAAAATAAATCAGGTTATACATTTGACAGAAATATATTAAAATCCCCACACGTATCCTTTAAAGCACAGAAGCAGATGACATGTCATCTGAAGACCAGTGTGCAAACAGTTAAAATGTTATTGGAAATATAGATACATCTAAAAATGTACGGTGCTAGATCAGGGCCATAAGTTTAGTCAATTTCAAAAACATAATTGTAATCAAAAAGCAAAACTTTGAAACTGAAAGTTACACCACTGCTCCAAAAACATGAAAACCAATAACAAAATTACACTATAAATTAATTTATAAAAGGTTTTTCAATTCAAATCTCAGTTTGGTTCTTTGAATAAACACTTTTAGATAACATTTTTTTACACTTTCATATTGTCACTTTCAGACTTTTTGGCCCTGTCCAGGCAAACTGAAAAACCTTTTGTGCATTAATTTATAATTTTTTTATCCCCTCCTTGAACCGTCACCTTATCGTGGTGAAGAGGTTTAAGTGTCCCAGTTTCCCCAATCTCGAATCTCTGCAGTTTAATAATGTGAAACCAACAAACCCAGCTGAGTCACTATTCTGCCTCATCATTTAGTGCTGACTCGTGTTTCTAGCACCACAGCACAAAATGATATTCTTATAAGCAGAAATAAAGAATGTAATTTTCCTCTGGCACTGAATAAAGTCTTTACATGTATGTTAAACATGTCACCTGATGTTTAATCCCTGTACAGGCATGACTAGAGGACACATCTGAAATTAGAATTGAAGACTTAGGTGAAAATAGTTGCAGACCAACTTTCTGTTTCCACTTCTACTTCTTTAGTGCTGTCAAATGCGGTCTTTCGCCTAAATGATCTTTTTGTGTGCACAAAGCTGTTGCCACTGGCAGTACCAAACTCAATCTGGGTCATTTGAGCTTGGTCTGTTGGATTAACATGAAAAGGTCACAGTGAAGCCATATGGTGACATTCTGAATGTAAAGGGGGAAAACGACATAAGGACATCAACAAAGGTTTTTAAGCATCACAGTTGCTGACAAAACCAAAACTGCAGCCTGATTTGGTAATAGAATCAGATAATCACAGAGTTGTTTTTATCTCATGACTTAGTCAACTTTATGCTTTATCCATAAAGTCGATGTAATCTGCCTCCTTTCACTTTGTCACATCATTCAACTGGATTTGTTTAGGTTTAGTGTCAAAAAAACAATTGTCCTTCCTCTGTGGTGTATGATGTCCCAGCGGTAGTTGGGAGTTGCAGTGTTGAAGACAATGCCTGAATACATAGATACGTTTAAAAGTCCTATTGATTAATAAAGTGATGAAATTATTAAAGGTCGCTGAGTATAAATATGGCTTGACACTGTGTGTACAGGGATTCGTAGCATGTTAAATGACAACACAACCAATTACCTGCTCCAGGAAAAATATTCTGGTTCAATTCAAGCCGGAGCTTTTAGAGAAGATACATAGAGAGGGATGAAATACACACATTTCGTGACTGGGTTAGAGTACCATAAGAAATAATAGTCTAAAAGTTTGATAAACGTGCCAGAACTGCCAAAGCAGCCACACGCTGCAGCAGAATTTTATCTGTTATCTGCTCAGCCCTGCAGTCAGTTTTCCTCCTAGTAATCAATGAACATATCAAATGTTAATAACAGACTTTCATTAAACGAGTTCAATTGTTTACCTCTGAGGATCTACAGGCATATTTCTTTACATGTTTTCCTTAACTCCTATCTTTCTATTTGTTCTCTGTGTAACTGTCCCATGGCCTGCTGAATCACTTAGGATGGTGTCTTCATGCTGACCTGAATGTTGTCTCCATGCCAGGAACACTTCAATATCTATGAGAAACACATTTCATCTTCACATGAATGATTCAGCAGATCTTCAGACCACTGTGTTCTTGCAGTTTTGGCCACTTATGATTTGGCCTTTTTAGATCTGTTGAACACTGTTGACTGTGAATTCATATAAATCGTGATGGTATTCTCTCATTCTCACTCCTGTTGTGTTCACATTCTTTTCTTTACTCTGTGATTGTGTCTCACTACAGGATGGTAATAAATATATAGAATGTATATTATTCATTTTAGTTATTGATTCCATGTGGTTTAGGCCCACCAATGGTTTGTTAGCTGCAGTAATTGTCTGTTATTAATTAATCATTTGCTTAATGATTAGCCAAAAGTCTGCAACCTGTAACTACATATATTTATGTTTTGTAACTTAAAGTCATAGCAACAGTTCTGCAGATATAAATGAACTGCTTCACTGCACGTGAGGCAATGCTGACATGATGTCACATGGAAAAGATTTATGAACCTAAGCTCTGAGCCTAAAAGTGTTTTTTTTATTTCTGCCAATTATTAGGCTACAAATATATATAAGTGATCTTCATGTTTGTAGATTAAATTGCTTTAAAAAGGCTGTGGGGCTCATTTAAATTGAGTTTTGATTTAAAAAAAATGTAATTATATAAAGTCAGTTACAGGGCTCTGTATGATAATACAGATAATATAAAAAGATAATATAAAATTAATAAACCCTCAATAACAGAGTTTTAAAGTAGGAGCTATGTAGCACATTATGGTTTTCTATCTCAGCAAAACATGTTTTGTGGTCTGTGAGAGTTCACATGATCCTCACTGTCTGAAACTATAAACAATACGCTTTCAGGTCAGAGATAAAAACACAAACATTGGAGTTGAAAATTATGGAAGCATGGCACTCCCAAAATCCAAATAAACTTCACACAAGCTCACACTGTTTAGGCAGAGGTGCGGCTCACACGGGAGGCCAAGAGAAATATGTTTTTTCTCTCACAATAACACTATAGCTTAGACTGAAGGTAAGGAGCTTTAAAAGTAAACGTGATGCACAACATGTACTAATACAATGCAAGCCTAAATAATGCTGTTGTTTGGTATCCGTAATGCATATGGAATATTTATTAACAGGAACCCCTCACTTGCTATGATCTGTAATGTAAATCTTACATTAAAATAAATTTCCTTTTACATCATTCATAGGTGGTGTCAGTGTAAAACACAATGGAACAACACAGACAAATAAATTATTCTTTCAACAACCAAAAACATTACTGCTAAGTGCAGCTAAAGATTCTACAGGGATGTAAATTGTGCATGTATCAGGTCAACTCAGGCATCCGGTTACTGGTCATGTGGTTTGTTCCAGGTAGATTTAACAAATGTGTTAATACAAAGAAAGAAAGAATTTTTGCATTGGTAGTTGTTCATTGTAGACATGATATATCCCACCAGCAGGGGGTGGTATGGTAAATGAATCCATCTCTCACAGCATTTGAATGAAGCTCAGTGGAGCACTGGTCTGCCTTGGAGGAGAAGTCATACCATCATTGATTCATTCACATCATCCGTTATTTGCAATTCATTCTAGCTGAGGACACAGATGTTGCATTTCTATTTGCTCATCATTGCAAAAACATCATATCCAGTGTCTCAGCTTCTTAAATGTTTTTTCAGCTGGACCATGCAGTGCAGTTTGACAGAGATAAATTCAACCACGTAGTATATAATCCATCCCTGAGGATAAAATGTGAGTCGGTTTAGGGCTGAGCCGAGAGTTGCAGCGTTCTAGGATAGGGCAAAGGAGGCAGAAGAAGAAATCAAACCTGATTTTCAGATATGAGCAATCAAGCAGCACCAAATGCAAACATAATGAGCTTTGCCCGTCCGGTGACATATCAATAAATCAGGTCAGTAAACAGAATGAGCACGGATGGTGTGAATACAAAACGTTCTTTGCTAATCAAATGTGACGAAGAAATATATCATATATTCATCGTACATGCAATGAATACAGTACATAAAAAGACCCTACGTAACACAGACTGTCACATTAAGAAGAAGAAGAATAATATCTGTGAAGGTTCATCCAGGTCATGGTTATCTCAAAAAAGGTTTATCCAATAGCAACTGGACTTGTCAAGAAACCTAACAAGTCCAGATAAGAAGAATAATACACTTTATAGTCATTTTACATCCATCCATTCGTTATCTGCCACTTATCTGGATCGGGTTGCGGGGGCAGCAGCCTAAGCAGTGATGCCCAGACCTCCCTCTACCCGGCCTCCTCCTAAAGTTCCTCTGGGGTGACCCTAAGGCATTCCCAAGCCACCAGGGAGATGTAATCCCTCCAGCATGTCCTGGGTCTTCTCCCAGGCCTTCTCCGAGTGGGGCATGCACGGAACACCTCCTGAGGTAGGCATCCAGGTGGCATCCTAACCCGATGCCCGAACCACCTCAACTGACTCCTCTCTACGCCTCTCTACGCCTCCTCTCACTAGGAGTGAGAGGAGGAGACTCTACTCTGAGTCTCTCGCGGATGACCGAACTTCTCACCCTATCTCTAAGGGAGAGTCCAGCCATGCTTCAGAGAAAACATATTTTGGCATATTTTTGTTCTTTCGGTCACTACCCAAAGCTCGTGGCCATAGGTGAGGGTAGGAACGTAGATCGAAAGCCGTGCCTTTTGGCTCAGCTCTGTCTTCACCACAACGGACCACTACAGCCTGGATTGCTGTAGATGCCGCACCGATCCGTCTGTCGACCTTCCGCTCCATTCGTCCCTCACTCGTGAACAAGACACCGAGATACTTAAACTCCTCCACTTGAGCCAGCACCCTGTCCCCAACCCGGAGAGAACATTCCACCCTTCTCCGGCTGAGAACCATGGTCTCGGATTTAGATCTGCTCCAGTGAGAGCTGGAGGTCACTGCTGGATGAAGCCAACAGAACCACATCATCTGCAAAAAGCAGCGATGAGATTCTGAGGTCACCAAACAGGATCACCTCCGCCCCTTGGCTGTGCCTAGAAATGTCCATAAAAGTTATGAACAGAATCGGTAACAACGGGCATCCCTGGTGGAGTCCAACCTCAACTGAGAACAGGTCCGACTTATTACCGGCAATGCGAACCAAGCTCCTGCTCCTCCTGTACAGGGACTTAGTGGCTCGTAGCAGCGAGCCCTGTACCCTGTACTCTTGGAGCACACCCCACAGGATCCCTTGAGGGACACGGTGGAATGCCTTCTTCAAATCCACAAGACACATGTGAATTGGTTGGGCAAACTCCCATGCCCCCTCCAGGATCCTGGACAGAGTGTAGGGCTGTTCCAGTGTCCTAAGACCAGGACGGAATGTGACCTCAACACGGAATCTGTATTGTTCCTCTTGAATATGAGATTCGACTATCGATAGAACTCTCTTCTCCAGCACCCCTGCATAGACCTTACTGGGAAAGTTGAGGAGTATGATCCCCCGGTAGTTGGAGCACATCCTCTGGTCCCCCTTTTTGAAAAGGGGAACCACCACCCCGGTCTGCCAATCCCGGGTAACTTCCCCCGATGCCCATGTAATGTTGCAGAGGCGTGTGAACCAAGACAGCCCCACAACATCCAGAGCTTTAAGGAACCAGGATAAACCTCAGCCACCTCGGAGCTTCCCAACTACCTCCGTAACCTCAGCCTCTGATATGGATGGGCCCACCTCAGATTCCCCGGGCTCTGCTTCTGCTAAAGAAGACATGCTGATGGGGTTTAGAAGATCCTTGAAGTATTCCTTCCACCGCTCAATGACATCTGCAGTTGAAGTCAGCAGCGCACCACCTCCACTGTACATGGTCTTGGTAGACATCCGCTTCCCCCCCCCTGGTTTGCCAGAACCTTCTCGGTGCTGATCGAAAGTCTTTTTCTATGGCTTCCCCAAACTCCTCCCATACCCGAGTTTTTGCCTCTGCAACAGCCGAGGCTGCTGCCTGCCGGTACCCCTCAGCTGCTTCTGGGGTTCTACTGGTCAACAAGACCTGATAGGACTCCATCTTCAGCTTGACGGCCTCCCGTAGATGAGGTGTCCACCATCGGGTACAGGGATTTTTGCCACGAGAGGCACAGGCGACCTTACGGCCACAGCTCTGCACTGCCGCTACGGCAATGGAGGCCCAGAACATGGTCCATTTAGTCCCCAATGTCCCCTGCCTCCCTCGGGATGAGGTTTAAGTTTTGCCAGAGGTGACGGTTGAAGATCATTCTGACAGGTTCCTCTGCCCGACGTTCCCAGCAGACTCTCACAACACGTTTAGGCCTGCCTGGTCTGTCCGGCAGCCTCCCCCGCCATCTGATCCAACTCACCACCAGGTGGTGATCAGTTGACAGCTCAGCCCCTCTCTTCACCCGAGTGTCCAAGAAATAAGGTCGTAGACTCGATGACACAACTACAAAGTCGATCATCGAACTGCGACCCTGGGCGTCCTGGTGCCACTTATGGACGCCCCTATGCTCGAACATGGTGTTCGTTATGGACAATCCGTGACTAGCACAGAAGTCCAATAACTGAACACCACTCGGGTTTAGATTGGGGAGGCCATTACTCCCAATCATGCCTCTCCAGGTTTCACTGTCAGTGCCGACGTGAGCGTTAAAGTCTCCCAGCAGGACAATGGAGTCCCCAGGGGCAGCGCCTCACAGCACATCACTGGAAATTTTAGTGCAGATACCACATGCATAAAAAAAAACAGATGATCCTGAATCACAGAAATACTTTCTGAATAAAAAAGGCAGACAATGATTCTGGTTGTGTAGTTCTGTAACCAAATCACTGTAACATCTCATGTTAGCGTGATTAACTCAGTGAACCTGAACAGTGGAGAAAAATTCCTCTGTATATAAAATCTATTCTAATATTGATTTATTATATAGTATTGTTACTTTTACTGTATATTAATCCTTGTATTCTCATTTGTAATATATTTCTACAGAAACCACAAAGTACAGAACTGGATCAAAATCCTTCCTCTGGCTCTACAGGACTTTCTCAACCTCTCATATCACTGACTTTGAAAAATCTTGTCAAGGGACTGCAGATAGACTTAACCAACTGGCTCAAATTTCCACAAATGTTGATTGATGTGTTTTGTGTGTTGCACAGGTACATAGAATTAACAGATATTTTAAATATGGTTTTCATTTACTGAGTGCATGATAAGAAGTACTCTAGAAACCTATTTAAATTGCTTTATGTTGTGTCATCCTCTATGTTAATGCCGACTCATAAATCACGATGAAACCACTGATCCTTTAAAATTCCCACAGCATTCTGCAGTAAATGCTCTGCTTTTCAGGGGCTCTCTGTGTTTCCATAACAGCCCAAATCCAGCTAAAACAAAAGAGAAGATTTAGATGAAGAAAAGCAGAAGAATTTTTTTGCTCTGAGTCAACAAAGGCAAGGACTGACACACACAGAGCTGAAAGAGCCGTTTGCTGTGTATTCCCCCTCCTCTTTACCCCTAGAGGTCACTATATACCAGAGATCTACTGCAGACAATAGGAGAAGAGACGCACTACACTCTCCTCACCTTTAACACCATAATTTCTCATCTCTGCTGGGTGATGTTTGACTTTACAACCTGTGGTTGTGATTTAAAGCTGTGTTTAAAGCATGCAGGCTGTGCGACTGATGAGACCACCGAAAGAAGAGGCTCTTTCCACACCTTGATGTTTACCTTCCCTGTCAACTTGTTTCCACAAAGGCAATAAAGACCCCAACTGTTTGGCTGAGAGGAACTGCAGCTGGAAGGAGGGCTGCATTCTCACCTCAACACCTCCCCACTGGGTGGAGGGTAATGGGGTAAGAAGACATCCAACAGCTGTATCCATAGACACCTTCCACCTACCCAGTGCTGCCTGAGATGGTCTGAGTGAATCATTCAGTTTGTTATTGTCTATGGAAACCATTATTTTTCGTAACACAGTAGAAATATCACGTCTGCAGGTTGGGGCAGCTCTTGAAGTTATTTTTATAGTGTAAAACGAGACATAAAAAGAGAGGCAGAAATTCTGTTGGGACCTTGGAGTTCTAAATATTCTGCAATACTGCATATCTGAGAAAATGAACACTTATCACCTCTACTCTCTCATACAGTTTTTTTTAGATGGTCAACCACGCATCACCTGCCACTCTAGAAAGAAAACTCTCAAGCCAGGCGTGAATTCCTTGCATGGTCGGTCACAGAACAATAGATCTGGATGAAGAAACAGAGGAGGTGAAAGGATGAGGGCACACATTCAGATGTTAAGCAGCAGGAGACCTGTGGGGGGTTAAAAGTTGGGCCGGGGGGTTGGGTTGAGATAACACTGTACCTGGAGTGCTGTGAAGGTCCCCCTCCTGTCTTCCATAATGGTGAGCACACACAACTAATAATCGGACTGATTTGTCCCGTCTTGACAACTGGAGTTAACCCAGTCATAACCAAAAACCTTCATTTAACTTACTTAATGCATAACATTTCTGTGCTGCGGTTTATAAATTAAAGTCACTTTTAAAGTGGAAAAAAACAACTGGATATAAGTGTTACAGTGGATTCACTAACACACACAGGTGAGTGTTTTTACTGTCTGTTTGGGAAAACTGGGAATTGACATAATAAGCAGCCTAGTGAAAGCCAATGTCCCCTGTAGGCTCTGTCCTAGTTATCTCCCATCAGATATGTCCACTTCCTCCAATATATTCAAAATGAGTGAACTATTAACAGTACATTGTTTTCAGGAATGAGCCTTTAAACCTTTTACTGGCCTGACAGTAAGGTGGTTTAGTCCTCACACACATGCGCATACGTTGTCGCATTAATAACTGACATGGACTGATGTAGCAGGCTGATATTAGCCTGTGCTGAAGCAGGCAGGAACAGACGAGGGCCTTTCTGTTCAGCAGGTATGCAGTTGCTTTGTTGCAGGAGAATTTCTGCAGTTACTGGCGATTAATTTGTTCCTGTTATTACATGTTGGAAACCAAGCACAGATTCTGTTTGGGGGTAAACACATGCTCCTTTTGACATTTAATCTGTTTGGAAAGCTTGAACGAAATGCCAAGGCTGACATAACAGGCTGATATTAGCCTTTTATTACATTCTTTAACAGTTGGTAAGGCACATTTCTCCAGATTGACCTCACTGTTTGAGAACTCTTAACACACATCTCTTTACTCACATGTAGTTCAGCCCAGCTGTTAATTCGCCATCCAGAATGTGGGTAAAACACCCAGTGTGAACTCTTATAAATAAATATAATAACACTGACAGCGTTATAATTTCAACCATCTTTGAAATATACATTGTTTTTGCTTTATAAGAAACTAAAATGTGCCACTTTTCGTTCAGTGAGTGCTCTCTTCTGGCCACACCACTAAAACATTCCTAAGACTGCCCTGGTTTCTGTGTCCTCTGCTCAGTATAAATAGGATAATGTTTAATACACTATAGGAATGATTTCATTCAGGAATGACTCTCAAATACTAAAGATCTAACAGTCTGATAAATCCCTCTGATCAAAAGTCATACATCAATCAATCAATCATCAATCAATGCTGAGTTTTAGAATAGCATCATAGTTTTCATCTGAGCAGTCATATGTCTTTGGTTCTGCTTCATGTCGATGGAGTTTATGGACTAAATATGCTGATGTATCCTTCCAACCACCCCCACCGTTTTCCTTCTGACTGTTTGAACAGCTGGGATTTCTTTATCACCACTGTGGACCCACCGCTGCTTCTTTCTGGTGGGAGGGGTATGTGAGGTGAGTCTCTGAAGGTGGGGGGTCTTGGGGTTGAAGGCTCTTCGCAGGAAGTTGGTGTGGTGTGACTGCCTTGTTCGGCAGAGTACAGCCGGAGAGAGATACACCACATGAACAGACCTCCACTGCTGCAAAACTATAATTAAAAAAGAATTGTGTCTATGTAAGGACATCATGTCTTCAGGAGTTTGATCTTTGTGTTGTTAACAGAACGGAAATGGCTCAAATAAAATAGAAAAAATGTAAATCCTTCAATCTAGAGCCTGCTAAAGTGTCCTTGAGCAAGACAAAGACTCACTTTGAGTGTGAATGTGACAACACTGCACGTCATCTCATTTTGTGCTTTAATTCACAAAACGAAATTTCAGCTTCTTGTAAGGCAAAGTTTGCAGGTAAGCCAAAAGAAACACCATTACCCTGTGTGTTGTATCTGGGTATCTATCCATAGGGAGTTATAACTGTGATCTGCACAACCATAAAGAAAAAGGTTGCTTAGAGACACTTTACTTATTAACTACATTAGTGCCTGAAATCCCATTTGTTACATGTAATGCGTGGGTAACAGAATAAAAGTTAAACATAAGACCTGTTGTAAATACTGTATATGTAGAGAAGGATGAACGTTTTACTTTACTTTACTTTACTTTACACTTTTATCCAAAGCGACTTACAAGGAGAAGAGATCCAGCAATTACCATTCCTTGAACCCATTGTCTGATCCCATTATGTGTCTATATATCTGACTAGATGTGTTTTTTTACATGGATTGTAAACAGTTTGTATTCTTGTTTTCTTCTTTTGCCAGCTATTTAACACCTGGCCATCTATTCCTCAGCCTGTGTGCCATTTCAAATAAGTTTATGCATCATCATCTGAAACACACTAATTAAGGTGAGCACAGGAGTATGTTGAGAAGTAAATGTCAGTGAGGCAAAGCGCAAAAGGTTGATTGGAAAGTTAAATTGGATATTGAACTGACTTGTCTGCATTTCGGTCAGTGTGTCTGCATGCAGCAGGGTTATTATTGGCTAAAAAAGCACGCCGGTCGACCAAGAGCTAACAAATACAGGACAAGTGGGTTACAAATGAGCTGCAATTCCACCTCAGGGTGAAAGATAATTACAATCAATACTAACCTCGGGCTAAAAGTCCTATATACACTGATCTTGAACCTAAGGTGAATGCATGTGTGCTGTGATTGCTGGTTTTTAGATAACTGATATTGATATCCGTAATGATTTTCATATTAGGAGTGAGAATTTCCTTCACACTTGTGTCAAGAGCAAGAAAGTTCTGGATTAGGAATGTGCCCAAAGGCAAAGCTACTGAAAAAAAGTGGGTTTCTTCTGCTTGGTTTTTTGTAGAGCGTCTGTGTGTGTTTTGGGGGCGGGGGTGAAATTATGAGGTGCAAGTATGCATGTTGACAAATCATATGGCCATCAGTCTGGACCACCACACTCCATGCCAAAGTCAGCCGTCCCATTAATTATAAGAGGTGGGCATCCTAGCAGAGCTCCACACACTGCCTCATTTATCTCCGCCGACCGGTTCACACAGCAGATATTTTGTTTTTGGGCTCTGAGACTTCTAATTGGCAGCAGCCACACAACGCAGACCCTAACACAGGCCACTTTGGAGCCTCTCAGCTCTCGTCAACATCAACCTCACACAAGCTCGGCCTTGACAACACATGCACTGTTCTGACGTTTAAATGTCCCTGTGTCTGGCAGCGGGAACACGACTGTGGCTCGATACACGCAGCACGGTGCAAAGATCCTGTCATCTTCAAAACATGATGCTCATTTACTTTAAGTAATAACCTGAAAGCTTTTCATGCATATAGCTGAGTGACTGCTTTTCTACGACACTGACATCTACCCACAGAATCCATGACAACTAATCAGGAAGTGAGGTGTTTTGTTTGGAGTTAAGAATCAGACGTCCATCTCATTAAACAAGTGAAGAAATTAAACTTTAGAAAAAAAGCACAGCAGACTGCTGGAATAATAAAACTATGCTATAGAGGCTTTCTAACCAACAAGTGGTAATTCTTTATAACCTGCTGACAAAGAAATGGCTAACTTGGGAGACCTGGACTTTCATTAACTACAGTCCTTGAAGAGACTTTCTCAAGACCTCCTGTGTGAACAGCACAATCAACACAAGATTATTTTCAAATAAACGCAAGACTATCTCGAGCACTTGGGATCAGTGCAACAACATTAGCTTACTGGAACCATATAAAGCTGATATGCTAAACAACTACAGTGTGCACATTTGTTTGTGTTTCTGGCCACACAATAGCATTAAAATCTTATATTAAGTCTTCTTTTATCTTCTGTTTTGGTCTCTATTGACTTAACTGTTTAGGTGCTAAAAGCCCCATTATCTTCATTATCTAGTTGCTAACTCGGTCTATCTATTGAAGTGCAGTGGGCTTATCAGAGCTTTTCTACTGCGGCCTGCCTGCTGTGGCTGTAAACTGAAGTTGATGAGTCATTACGCTGAACTACAACAGTAACTTGGTGGGCTGTAAGCTAAAACAATCAGTGAAAGGTCGCTCAATGAGACTACTCTACAGGTTTTAGTACTGCTCAAAAACAGTCAGACGTATTAGGCTCCATTATCCAGACAGACAGTTCCGGTTCTGGAGCAGAACCAGAAAAAGCGTGAGATTTCTTCTTTGTTTGTTGTCAGGTTGTCAGTCCTTCACACATGGTCTTGGAAAGTGGTCCCGGGTGTACTGGGTCCAAATTAAAAAACAGTGATCATTTTAATAGGTTGCATAAAATGCAGAAGCTCGGTCTATTATATAAACAATAGGCGCAGTTATACCTTCCCTGCCACTCTGCTCCTCTGCTGTATGTTGTTACTGGCAGGGAGCGATACCTGGAGCGAGGCATGCTGGGTAGGCATTTTTCAGCTCTGTTACTATTCTGAGTATAATGGCTGGCGACCAGCCACGCGCAGCATTAGCAGCTCGGCGAGCCAGCTGCCAACATCTGTACGTGCTTCGCAGAGAGTGAAGAAACTCTGGCACCATTACTCAAGCGACGGCCCAACTTGCAGCTTCATATACTGTATCTACAAACGTGCCTCCATAGTGTCTGACAGTAGGGGTGGGGGTTAGAGCGAGGTGTTTCACAGCCAGAAAAACATCTATCATGCAGGCGCCGCTGTGACCAAACATATCAGCGGCGGCTAGAAAACATGATTCCACTAGGAGAGGTATGTGAGTGCTGAGGGACTCTGCAAGCCTGGTGTGCACTGTATACACTGTGCAAGAAGACGGTAAGATGGGGATCATTGCTGCAGGAATGAATCTAGAGGCCTACAGCTGGTGAGGGATGATTTATAAGGCCCTTTAGGTGATTGGGGGCCTGGACTGAAACTCCCAAATATGCCCTGTACTGAGACATTTCTGGCTGTTCAAAAGTTTAGAAAATGATGGAGATGATTCACTTTGGAAATACAGGAGACTGAGAAGTTTTTTACTTCATCAATAAGCATGATTTTATCTTTGGGTTCTGGAACTACTTGACTTCTAGGAGGAGGTGTTTCCAGTGTGAGGCCTCAGCAGAGGAGGCCATGAGGAAGCAATCAGCCCATCGATGACTGGGCCTGTTGGGACTGTGTGCGATCCCCCTTCTGCTCTCCCAAAATCCTGAAGGAGTCTGTGGGGACCTAATCAATCACTACGAGCAGCCAAACTACCCAGGCATGCCATTCCTGCTAAGTTTGTGCTTTTGTTTGGTTTTTCCCCACTGAGAAATCAGCACTCTGAGGCACTGAAGACACAGCAGATTCCTTAAAGAAGTTATTATCTGTAGTGTTGATCGACTGAGTCCACTGGGACATTTTCTGCTATGCTTACTTATTCAGCTGCAGCAGGCACTAAATTTAACTTTATGTCATAGCCTGTTTATATTATTTGAATTACGCAACATGACTTTTATGGCAAATTGAAGCATTTGTTCAAATTAAATTAAACTCCTCCTCATGCAACAACATTAGATCACCTTCCTGCACGCTCAATACCTTAAATATAGAATCAATATGGCGTTCAATAGCCCAGTTTCTTTCTGGCACAATCCAATTTCTGACAACGTTTAATTAAAAACAGTGAGAGTAAATGGATAACAAATCCTAAGCACTGTATGTGTGTGGGAGGATGTCTCTCTTCTGCCCCTTTTTGGAATACGAATGAGTTGCTAACTTACCAAAGGACAAGTCTCACACCTTTAGAGACTTGTTAAAGAAGCAATAAACCATTCACAGAATAACTTCCAGAGGACAATAGAGCTGCTTATCACCAATCACCTGCATTGTAAGAGCAAAAAAACAGAATCACACCTAAACAATTCAGTCCTCTAACGTGTATTTGCTCAAAGTGTTGTCTGGTACTGATGGATGATGCATTATAAAGATGTTTATTGTCAACGAAAAGCAGCAGCAATTCCTCCAAAATATTTCAAGTTTTCAAGCGTTACATCTAAAACACGTTTTTATAGGTGACATTGTGTGTTTGTGACAGGTGTTGTGTGTCAATTGACTTTTTCTTTTAGGTACCATTAAAACTCGGCTGACTTTCATGTGCATGTCAATAGATTAATGAGCCTGTGTCCTCGGCAAAGAGAGGAAGTGCGAGTGGACTCTGAAAGTATGACCTTGGTCAACAGGAAACTGTTAAACACTTTGCCTGAGGGGAACATGACACATCTGCCCGGGCATGAATATGCCATGAAGGACCCTTTTAATGTGGAAATGAAAAGGGCACACACCTTTTAAATTGCAAATGAGAAAGTATAAGCCTGTTTTCATGTGCATAATGTCAATTAAAGCCTCTGTTAGTGACTTTACTCCTAAGGTGAATGCAGTTGTTTTGTGTCCTACAACAAGGTGAAATGTTGCCTTCTTTCTAATTAGCACTTTTCATGAATAATCACTGACTCCTGGTGTGAGGGGAAGAATTTAAACACATGATCCCATTGTTCTGTTATAAAATGTTAGCAAAACCTCCACTTCAGCCGCTCTGCAGCTAATGAAATATGTCTAATAGTTTTGTCTACCTTTGGCAAATACTTGTCTGACAAACAATTGTTACTGTCAGGTTACAATTAGGTTTAATTAACCAAAGCTTCCAGAGAACAAATTCTTTCTTTAACAACAGGCAATACAGATAAACAGACACCACATTTAAAAATACTGCATTGCAATAAGACTAACAGAACATTAATCATAACTTGTTTGACTACACGATTAACCACTCGGGTGTTTGATGGAGTTATAATAAGTCATTTTGAGCTCTGGGAATTATGAAGGTGGATTTTTGGCAATTGTCAGACACTTTGTAAACCAAATAAAAAATAATCACGAGTAATCACAGTTTTTCCTGGTTGACATAGTGAGACATGTGTTTTTTTATTTGGTCTTTTAATTTTACAGGGACCACTGCTTGAGCAGCAGAAATACCAATGAAGAAGAACACATGCGTCCTGGATGGCAGCGACAGCAGTATAAGAGAGCTCATTCTAAAAAGTTAACATTGTATTATTGTACTGTATTGTACGCAAACGTTGCGTGACTACATTTCCCAGGCTGCCCGGTGGCCCCGCCCCCTCACATACCTCTGCTGTGCGCTCACGCTGCGCTGTGGGGATTCTACACAGCACAAGTTACCTCCACAGAAGCAGGGAGGCGCACGGCAGAAAAGTTTCTCCAGCGGAATGGGCAAGTTTCAGAAGGACGTTTTTCTTTTATGTGTCTCCTCTGCGATCCTCACCACGTCCCGTGGTTGGATATAGGCATCAGCCGCGGCACACTGTGGATTTTGATGCTGATTTCTCTCGCCCTGTGGATTTGGACGCGCTTCAGCTGAACATACAACTAAAGAGGAGTGTTCTCCTTGTGTGCGTCCGGGAGAAAATGTGTCCCACTGCGCGGCTTCGCAGCTTTGCAGAGTTTGCCGTGGTTTTCCTGCTGGTTCTGAGAGCACAGCGTGGATCTGGCGCTAACACAAGGACGTGTCCCCCTCCCTGCGCGTGTTTTGGAGAACTTGTGGACTGCAGTCGGCTGAAAAGAGGCCAGATCCCCGACACAATCCCGGAATGGACAGTGCAACTGTGAGTCCAGTTAAAAAAACCTCTGTGAACCTAATCAGTGTCTGATCATCACTGTATCACCCATTTAATTGTAGAACTGTTGTGATATCATTTACAGCTTTGCACCTACAAATGTTTTGTTGGTGGTCCACATTCCTCTCGCAGTGAAAGCAGACTGGCTCGTAAAGCACATGCGGAGCGTGGTTTTGCAGCAACAGAAATGAAATGACTTAAAGCGCCCTTTGTTTTCTAATAGATCTGGAAGAGTCACAACACTTTTTGCAAACGTGTTTTGCATTGCATAAAAAGTTAAGTCAGGGACGACACAAAGTCTTATCCACTTAACACCCAGATATTTATCTATTTATGTATGTCAAAAGGTTGTATTCGTTGCATTGGCCCTTTACAGCAACCAGCAGGGGACCACAAACAGGCGTCAAGTGTTTTACACATCAATGCAAAGGATGTCACTGGAGGTCCCACACATCTTCACTAAAGCGTCAGTAATCATGAGGCATTCCATTAAATTAAGATTTCGAGGTTGGAAGTCATTTAGCAGGTACAGATAACAGCAGCAGCAATGGTGGTGCTGGCACCAGCAGTTGTAGTAGTAACAACAGCACTACTGGAGTAGTCGCTGGTCTCAGATTACACACTCAGCCTGTGTGTTTTAGTGATGGTTTGGTTTTCAGGTTTCAGCTTCACAGACCCGAAGGCCTTCAAGGTCAGAAAAGCATAAATCAGATGCAGAGAGCAGCAGCAAGACTTGTCCGTTACTCTCATGCTCATCAAGTGTGGCCTGAAACCAGCAGGAGCTGACTGGCCAAACACAACTTTAATGGCATGATCGTCAGGTTGTTGTGCTTTGCAGGTAGTTTGTTCTTGTTGGCTTTTCATCGCCCTGTGTTAAGTATCTAATTTTTATTGTGTTGGAACATAATGCTCGATCCAGTTGCTGTTGAATTGAGTTTTTCCTCCTTCTGAAATGTGCTGCTCTGGAAAGTTGACGCTGCCAGAGAAAACAGACCCAGCCTGAGCCTCATAACCAAGGCCGGCCTCCCAAAGAAAATTTAAAAAAAAAGTTCCACATGGGGGGAAAATTCTTTTCACTCATGCTAATTTACGAGTGGCTCTCCAGCACATCTTAAACCCCTTAAACTGCCGACCCTTTGTTTTCCAGCACCCCATTATTTCTGCTGAATTAGCAAATCCAGAGCCAGCGACGGTACTGATTAAGGCGGAGCATGTAGGATTAGTTTTGAAATGAACTCTTACAAAGAAAAAAAAAGGAGGGGGGAGAAAGTAGGAGGGAGAAGTAGAGAGGAGCATGAAGGAGTGGGAATAAGACATGTATGTCTAATTCCTGACAGATCTGGAGCCGTTTCACTTCTTAACGTTGAAGAGTTGGGCATGGAAATGAAAGAAAATGTCTATCAAGGACAGAAATATGTTTACTCACTATTATGAGTAAACATGTCGATTTATTAAAAAACAAACGTGACAGTAACGGCTGCACAAAAAACAGGAAGTAACATATGAGGGAATCTTAGTGCTGTGTATTTTAGCTAATGTTGTTTTATTGGTACATTATTACTCATCTCACATTTCAACTGCCTAGATATTTAATATAGCAGCAGTCTAAGTGCTGTGTGTTCACTAGTATGAACATTAAACGATTACTTTAATAATAATAAATAGACAACATGAAATCTCAGACCGTCACTAAACACAGATACCAGGTTATTCTATTAGAGGAGTTATTTCTGTTTCTATTATTTGTTTTTAATCCAGAGGGTCACATTTATTTTATTCATTTCAAAGTCGAATAAAAACTAGGAGAATAAAAACAGGTTAAACATTTTAGGAACCACTGTGTTTTTGTTTCCATGCTAATGCTAACGTTAGCCATTTACTTGTGTTTTAACTAACTACAAAGTTTGCTTTTGGCATTTCGATTTCCTTTTGGTTTACTCATGGTTTGATGGCTTCATCCACAAAGCATCATAAGATCCACGACTCCGTTTGTGGACCGTGCTTTGAGATCCGCTTCATCCCAGCGCTATGATAATCTAGAGTATTAACGACAGCTCTGAAGAGTAGCTCATTCATTTACTTTTCAGTCACTGATAAGAGTGTTGTGCTCCAGTTTTTCACCAGAGCTGCAGATGCAGACTGATGCCTGTACGGAGCGCCCCGTGTTATCTCGCTCTGCTCAGAGCCTGCTTTGTGAGGGAAGTGGAAGTGTCAGGGCTACTCAGGGTTTATCTGCGGAGTATGATAGGACACCTTTCCCATATGGCCCCCAGCTCTGGAACTATAACAACAACAACACACAGCTGCATGCTTTGAAAGAAAAGCTGGAGGAAGGAGGGAGTGGGGGGCGGCGGGGGTGGACTGGAGCTGTAGGGAAGCAAGTAAAACTCTGCTTGACTGGTTCCTGGAACTTTTCTACCAGAAGAAGTAAAACAGGCGCAGGAAAATTGAAGAGTGTTTTGGACGCATGAAAGCTGCCCTCTCGCTTTTCCCGGCATTGTGAATGCTTTCCCAGTTGTTCTGTGCTGTGCAGGATCCCCTCCTCCCAGAGCCTACTTGATGGATTCCAGATGAGGGAGGTGAGGGGGGAGGGGGGTCGAGGGCGAAGGGGTGTAAAACACGTCTGGCACCACAACGTTGATCGTGCGCAGCAACACCAATAACTCCTTCACCGCTTTATGGTGCACGAGGCTCTGGTTGCCAGACTCCTTGAGCTGGGTTCAGGCTCTTTTTTTTGCATGCAGCAAAAAGAAGAGTCTCACCTCACACGAGCGACGGCCAAGACTGCTTCAGCGGAGTCCAAGACCAGGCTCACTGGAGTCTGAGTCGGGCCAAGGACGTAGAAAAACCTCACAGTTCTAATGTAAAAACCAACAATGAATCAGTGCATGCGTGGACGAAGTCTTCAGCCTGTCCAGGTGAAGATGGACATAAATAAGTCAAATGTCAGGTTTGTTTTGAGGAGTATAGTATTCCCAAATAGGAATATGATTAATACTCATCCAGACACCAGAAAATAGACCTGGACCAAGCCTCAGCCAGTACAGAAACCTCGAACCCTGCATTTTATCCCCTGCCAGGTTTCAGTCTCCTTTCAACACAATAACAATAAATCTCATCCCGCAATAACTTATCAGCTCGTCTGTTTTGGCTTTGCTTCTCAGGGGAAGCTTGGAAATGAAGTGAGTTGTTCTGACAGGGATTCTCATTGGAGCATAAAACCCTGCCTTTTGGACCCGAATTTAGAGTGGATGGTTTTGTAACTTTTTCTGTTGCTTTCTGAGGTCATGCGAGTTTGTAGGACGTGACGGCGCTGACTGATAATTTCTTAGACCTAACGGTGACTTTAGGTCAGATCTGAAACTGCACTTTTGTCCTCGTCGGTTTGCGACAGTATGTCAGTCATAAATCTGAGTCCTTGCTTATTTTTCTGGCTGCGCCGTTTCATTTCATCACCATCGATCTTACAACATTTCTCTTAACCTTACACTTTAATTACAGTGACTTTTCTTTCATGTACTTCCTTTGTTCACAGTGTTATGGCAAAATAACACAGAGAATTTGTATGTAATTATGTTAGCCGTGTAGACCTAAATAGAAGACTGTAGCATTTGCAAAATATGGTCTATGGTGTATATTTTTCCCTTATTTCTTCTTGTTTCTTTCACAGAGACCTGAGCCACAACAAATTGCAGGTGCTTGACAGCACTTTGTTTTCCAAACTACAACATCTGAGTGAAATGTAAGTATATATCTGAGATCGTAGCGCTCTTTATAGTAAACACAAGATTTTCAAAATGCCTTTACTGGTCTTTGTTTTCACTATTTCTTTTTCTAAATTATGCAGAAAGCTGAACCATAATGAACTGGAGGCGATACCTGATCTCGGACCTCATGCTTCAAACATCACAACTCTATTTCTGTGAGTAAAACTTATCTCATTTTAACACCTCTCTAGACTTTCGTCAGTCTCTCTGTGCAGTCTGCAAGTTAATCCTCTGCCAGAGTTGTCATCGCTGGTTAGAGCAGTGAGCTGGGAAGGGTTTCCTCCCCCTATCTTTTCCTCTAGAGAGCAATTCTCTAGGTTGAGCCGGTTCCCAGACAGGGCAGTCTGAGACATGGCAGGCAGCCCCAGACAGGTCACATGTTTAAAGACAAATGCCATCAACAGGAATGGAAATGTTTTGTTTGGTGGCTTTCGCTGCTGTTGGTGTATTTTTAACCTGGAGGCAGTGACGTGACGGTGGGAAAAAAAAGAAAGAAAGAAAATCTGTTGTGAAAATGACAGAAATCCAAATATGGTTTATGTTTTGAGCTTCGGTGGAAGGGTTACATAAGTCTGTGCAGCCCTTTTTAGGAATGAATGGTGGTCAATGTGGGCACAAGGAGTTTCTCTAGTACGTGAACAGTATCTCAATCTCTCACCTTTAAAGAAAAGAAGTCTAATGCATCAAGTTTCAAGTCAGTCGGAAAAAAAAAACAAATTTGACTTGGCCCATAAGTCTTTAACCAAACAATTCTTTGGATTATTGTAGTATAATACGTGCTTTCACAACAACACTAGATATTAGTATGTAAAACCTCAATAATTTTATTTGCATTCTGTGGCATGCCTCTCCAAAACCAAGCGACATGAAGCTTTTGTGGAGGAATGTATCCATCTCCCAGGCTTGATGAGGTGTTTTCAAGCCCTGACACGACACTGTGCGGCAGCCGCGGGGCGTGCAGCTGTCAGTCACTGACAGCGTGTTTGCACCTTTAGCACAGGAGCGTCACCTCCAGCTATAACTTTCAGCAGAGAAAAAGGGCGAAATGGTCTTTTTTTTATTCAACGCAAAACCCTTGAAAACTTAAAAGTTATGTCATGTCTCTGTTTGAATGGAATCCTCACCCAAGGAAAACTATTATTTCTGGTATTAGTTGTTTCGCATACAAAAATACACCTGGTGGGATCGGCTGCGTTCTTCCACTAATGGTTTGAAAGAGGTCCAAAACTACTGCGTGCACGGTCCAAGTACCCTTGAGCAATTCTGGATTGCAAAGCAGAATTCCCGCACAGATTCACTTTTAAATTCCAAACTTTCTCCAAACCATAATTTCTTGGTTTCATTTGTTTACCCGAAGTTGTGTAACCCATGTTAACATTGCCTTGACATGTTCCAGATAAATACCATTTGGATGAAAAAAAAACCTTCAAGAGAAGAACATAACTACATTGAAGTCAAGTACATTTATCAGTAAAACTCCACGAGCAACAATATGTCACAAGTAATGCAGCTGCTTAATATGAACAAATAGAAGGTAAATTATACTGTATAAGGATATGTAGAAATGATTTGTATTTGTCAGGCAACCCAGAAATGCTCAGGATCGTATTGTATGTGATGCTATTTGACACTTTTATTCATTCATTTGCTTTTATGTGCTTTTGAGTAACCATAATTAATTTCATCCTGATCAAAGTGAACAGTGGCTTATTTTAAAGAGGTCACGCAGTGTTGCAAGCTTAGCGACTTTTAAAGAAAAGCACGAACCGACAACAAACTTCGTTTGTGGTTCTAAACACCTTTAGGGTGCTTTTTAGTCACGATTCCTCGCTCCCTTCCTCTCATTAGTTTCCCATTACAAATACTTACACAAGGTCAATTATGCAAATTATGTCTCGACTTTTGGGATGGCCAATAGCGGTTTTTCTTACTGAGGAACTGGCAACACTGAGGTCACGACCTTATCTTCCACAGCTGTGCTCTATCCTAGAGCCCTTCTCGAACTTTGGACTAAAAACGCAAAGTCCCCGCACAGATTCACCTCTAAAATTACACATTGTCCATTAAACTATAATAAAAAGACAGGAAGTCCTAGAGAGTTCACGTACATGTCTCGTATTACGTGGGTTCTGTGTCATACCTAATGGTAACTTAGTTAGCTACAGTATGTTTGCATACCTAGCCGTACTTGGTAGTTAGTATGCTAACATGCTAACATCCTAAATTACTAATATTAGTAGCATTAATCAAAAAAATAAGAATGACGTTTGCTGTTGGTAAGTTGCTAAAAAACACACTTGCTCCTTTCTTCTTTTTTGAAGTCAGTTTGAAGTCCGTGTTGGGGGGGGGAGTAAATGTCTAATAGATTTATTGACAGCAGGTTTATATCATGTTGTGGGGCAAATGTCGCACTTTGTAGCAAGAACTGACTTATTTGTGTAAATATTATCACTCTTTACCATTAAACTGTCGGTGGTGGGCCATAACTCATTTCAAATTAGGATATTCATATTAATGGTTTATTAAATATTATAATAATATGAAGGAAAGGGCATGCAGAGAGGAGAAGAAACTTCAAACTGCTTGTGTTGGCTGCCACCATCCTTCTTGCAATTAGGTGGCGTAGTGTGATTTTTTTTTTTTTTTTCCTTCCAGTGGAACTATTTTTCCAGAATTTCTCTCCCTCCTTCAGTTACTCTGAGCTGGGTGGGTAGTAAAGAAAAAAGACCTCAGGGTATCAAATACCACTTATTCAAACAGCCAGTCAGACATAGCGGCAGCTCTCGTCGACTTCTTTGACCTCGCAGCTCAGAGCAAAAACAAACGGCAATAACCCTGCAGCTGGTAGTAATTGAGTCGTGATCATCTTAATTAATTGAACAATTTCCCAGGAATTTATGGAGGGGGTAAACTCCACCGCCGCTAAATCCCTCTGCCTTTGTTCAGGGGGTTCAACAAATGACCTGAGATTCCAGGTCTGATTAAGTATACAAGGAGCTCGTGGTATGTCTACGGAAATGGGAAACCTGTGGAGGACGAGAATAACAAACCGGAACGGTAGCAATAAAAGTAATAATCTATGACATTGTGCTATTATAATAAAAACTAATGGATATTGTTCGTAGCGAATGGGTGGTGAATCACATTATTTTCTAATCACATAACCAAACGGATGGTGTTGCACTTTATGGTGATAAAGCCCACTGTTTCTGCACAGGACGCAAGCTAATGAGAGCTTTTCACACTTCCTCTTCTGTGAAGAAGATCTGTGCATTTAGCACAAGCAAGAAAATAAATCATGCCCACACAGTGTGATTGACAGGTGATCTGGGAGAACAGTGCAGAAACACTACAGTAAAGCAGACTTACTAACAATCAAATGATGTGTTTGAAGTTTTATTTTTGTTAGTACATCAGGAATTTCACAGCTCCCCAGTCATTTTCTGTCAGGGTCCTTCAGTTCACATGTTAATTTGATCCATGCTTCGCCCCGCTCCAACAGAGCCGACGCGTTAAGATGATCAGCCGTTCCAGTGAGATATGTGCCGAGTTTAATATGGCGTCTCAGCAGCGAACAGGGCCCTGGATTTCATTACAGGCGCCACTGCAGAGAGAAGGAGTCATCCGATGGCTTCTCAATACTCAGTTCTTTTTCCAATAGGAAATGCCTCGCATACACACACGAGACAGTTTTCGAAAAAGCTAATTTCCATATAAGGCATTGTCCCAGTGAAAAGATTAGTCGTTACTCAGTGGACAAAGATGATGAACAGAACTTTTCAGTGACTAAACGAGGACAGTTTGATGGTGATTGAGGCCAAAAATAATGGAGCATATTGTGTGGAGCTCTGGCAGGTGTGTGGTTGTTTGAAACGTTTATTATGTTGAGGTAACAGACACCTGGAGACAAAAAATGCTTTATCACACTCATACAGCTACATTTTATAAACTGAAGTCCTGAAGAGTTCAGATGAAATATGTTTTAAGCGTTATTAAAACACTATCCTAAATGTATCCTAAATCAATCTGCATACTCGCCTCGCTTTAATGATGAGTATATATTTTATCAGTGCTTAATATGCCCCGGGCAGTTATTGACACATTCTCGGCCTTCCATCGACTCCCCCTAACAGCAGCAGAGCCCTGCAACCACAGCTGTAATGGTTCCATAATGACGTTAACTCATGGTAAATTGAAGGAACAAATTTGAAGCATGCGTAATTAAAGTGCACAACGCAGAGTTTGTGTGTGGGTTTGAGTGGCAGTGTAGATGTTGACGCGCGGGGGAGGAGAGGAGCAGCATGGTTTCCTTCAGGTTTATGTCATTGTGCAGAGGCACGTAGCTGAAGCTTGTGGTTAACTGACTAGCTTAACTAGTTAAAGCTGCTCAACAACAGATATTTTTATCTCTTTGGTCCTCAGACAGGAAACATGCACCAAGCCCCTTTCTCCACCCCATAGCTCTACTTTCCACCTGAGAGAGACTGGAAATACTGGTTCCTTCTCACCAGGCGGCCTGCCTTCTCTCAGCGACCAGTCAGAGGAACATGAAAACTGAGATACAGGTGGTGTGTGACGCTTTTGTTTGGGATCTGGGGGCTGTGGTGCACGGAAAGCCCTCTGCAAATCTCCAAACAATAGAACAGTCTGTACCGTTTTTATTTTAAACAATGAGCTGATGTATTTTATTATAGTCGGTACATTTTGGAGTATTTGTGACATTTTAGGCTGTTTGAATAGTCCATGAAATAGTGAACAGACATAAACAAACGTCTACATTGGCTTTGGACGCTGCTGGACTGTGTTCATACACCAAACTCCATGTAATATTTTGAGAATTTAATCCACTAATGATTTGATTCTATCCACTCCTCATCTGTTTCAGTGCATCATAAAATGTTGCATATGTTGAATTTGTTTTATAGCTTCTGCCCCCGTCCCTACCCTGCCAGACCCCTAGCCGACTGTCTTTCTGTGGCACATCACCAAACTTGAGTCAACCCCTCCGCACAGGGACATGCTCTGGCGGGTTTCTGTTCCAGCGTTGCCCCCAGAAGTCCCACCACACTCTGTGGGCTGCCATCTGTCTTTTATCCAATTAATAATCTACAAACCAAAAGAGATCAATTTAATATTGCACACAAAAAAATAACACATTTTCCCTAGAAGGCACTAAAACAGCACAATATTTGTCCTATTTTTCTTGAAAAATTAATGAAGCAATCAATCAGCACAGTAGCTCCTGAGGATCAGTCTGGTCTGTGGTTCAGCTGACTGACAGATTCCAACAGTAAAATATTAATGACACCACGTCCCAAATTAAAGCTACATTATAAACCTGTGCTTCTGGAAAAATTAAACAGAAAAACCAACAGGTCTGTGGTCACTAAGGTGTTGCTGGCAGGGAAGGGGGCGGGGGGGGTTGTAACCATCGCCATGAATACTGAAAACGAGGCCTGTAGTCTGGTGCATTGGAGGGAATTCCTGCCTCCCCCCCTACTCTCTCTCACTGCAGAGTCTCATACACAAAGACGGCACTGTACAGCCTCTGTTTATAACTAAGCAGTCCCTGCACTGCAATTTAGGAGGCGTGCAGTTCAGGAAATTGCTGGCCTCTGCCGAGGCATGCTTTCACTGAGGGAATGGTATTCATCAGCCAAGTAATTGGCAGGTTAGTTTTTTAAATACCTTGTTAGTAATTACCTTATAAACAAAATAACACATTTCTGAACCAAAAGGTTGGCGTGAAAAGCTGCACTCTGGAGCATCATGAACAATTTATGAAATATGCATGCAACATCAGCAAAAAAACCCAAAACAATGACACAGAGTTTCACACTGGGTGGTAAGTTTTAACTTTACGAGCGCGTGAGAGTTTGTCATTTTTTAATACCACAGGCTAATTGAGGGACTTGGCTGTTTGTATATCTGGAAACATGAAACTGGTGTGCGCCGCTGGTCAAATACACAGTATTTTTGTCATTTATTGGAGCGATGGTTGTTTGTATTTTCAGAGCAAACAACAGGATCACCAGGATCTCCGCGGAGCAGCTGAGACCCTTCCACGCCCTGGAAACGCTCGACCTCAGCAACAACAACATCGTGGATGTTAAAGCCAACTCGTTCACCACTCTGCCCCTCAAGAACCTGTGAGTGTCGCCAGTGGACTATAGAACAATATGTGTTTATTTAATTGGTTCATTTAGCATCAGAATTGCATTGATTCACCTCACACTTAAATCCTTTTGCTTCAGGTACCTCAACAACAATCGTATCTCATCGCTGGAGACGAGCTGTTTTACCAACCTGTCCAGCACTCTGCAGGTTCTTCGGCTCAATCGCAACCGCCTCTCCTCCATCCCAGCCAAGCTCTTCCAGCTTCCCAACCTCCAACATCTGTAAGCCTTCATTTTTGTGTTCAGTGTCAAATAATATTTAATGTGACAGTATCGTGAGATGCAGCAGCTTCTCTGATTGGCTGACAGCGGGTTTGCTCTTTGTGTTTTTTCAGAGACCTGAGCAGGAACCGGGTGCGCAGGGTAGAGGGTCTGACGTTCCACGGTCTGTACGCACTTCGCTCCTTGAAGATGCAGAGAAACGGCCTCAGCCGCCTGATGGACGGCGCCTTCTGGGGCCTCAGCAACATGGAAGTCCTGTAAGGAGCCTCACCCGTCATGTGTGTTACGCTGTCTTCCAGCTACATTCAATAAGTCTCACCGTGTGTTTGCGTGTGGTCATCTGCATCCGCAGGCAGCTGGACTACAACAACCTGACGGAGGTGAGTAAGGGCTGGCTGTACGGCCTGCTCACTCTGCAGCAGCTCCACCTCAGCCACAACACCATCAGCAGGATTCGACCTGACGCCTGGGAGTTCTGCCAGAAACTCAGCGAGCTGTGAGTCCACCCTTTTTTTTTCTGTCTCTGTTGTCCCGCTCATTCTCTTCACCCCCACTCCCTCTTGTTATTGCCTCCTCACTTTCCATTCACACTCTGAACTCCCAACACTTCTCTGTGTCGCCCTCTCCTCCCCTCTGGCACTCCCGCCTGCCCTTCCTCACACTCCAGTTCCTCCCGTCACCAATCGCCCACGTACGCACAGACAAAGCAGTGCCTCTTATCCCGTGCCAATCAATGCTGACATTAAAACACCGCCGACACTTTACTCACCTCTTTTCTGCTACACTGTCGCTTAAGCCAAAACAATGAAAGTCACACTTATTTCAATTTCCCACTGGAAAGTCTATTACTCCTTAAGAAACTCTACCTTACTTTCAGACTCCAGTGATTTCCCACCCATCAACACACATTCCTAGCAGCCGATTGAATTTCCTTTGTTGTGGCTGTTGTTTACAGCAGCAGTCAGTTCAGCGTTTGCAGCGTCTGGAGGGTTTTTTTCACAGATTGGCTGTTGTTCTTTTCCTCCTGTTTCTCTCAGTCTTATCACATGAACCTGGGAGTAAACAAGCCGCCCGTCAGCAGGGAACGTGCACGGCTATCAGATGTGTTTTCATCAGTTTGCTTAAAATGAAACAAACAAAAAACAAGCTGCTTGGAAAATATGTGGTTCTACGATATCCGATTTGTTGCAAAATGTGATTTTTCTGAAAGGTTTACAAGACTCAAAGTCTTGTAATTGAATAGATAAAAGACATGAAACAGCACAGCACCGCTTCTCTCTTAAGACTCGACGGCAGAAACTTCAAAACCAACTTGTCAAATGAAAAAGTGGAAGAAAGTGTGACATTAACAGTGATTAGTGCTACTGTTCTTATCTTACAGTGCTTTTCTGCTCCTGTTCCACAGCAACCTCTCCTCCAACCATCTGTCCAGACTGGAGGAATCCAGTTTCGTAGGTCTCAGCCTCCTGGATGAGCTGCACATCGGAAACAACCGCGTGAGCTTCATCGCTGATGGAGCTTTCCGTGGCCTGTCCAACCTGCAGATGCTGTGAGTCAAACGGGAAATTCCCACAAACTACATTAAATAAAAACCAAACATCTAACCAGCACAGAGCTAAATGTCTTGTCCTGTAAAAAAGTTTCTAACTCAGAATTCCAGGTTAGTTGAGCTGTTTGTTCGCAGCTTCAGAATAAAAAGCCTTTGTGTTGTTAGTTTCCCAGCTAACAGTAAGATCAAACGTACCTATAAATCCGCATGTTGCTCCACTCCCCCGCCTGTTTAAACCCACCTCCACCATCAATCCTATGCCTGAGTGGAAATATCCTGCCTGATTTGTTTTGGGAATGTGAAATAGATTACTGTGTTGAATTCTTCGTGCACGCACACACACACATAAAGAAACCTCCAACAGGCACAGCCCCGACCTCAACAACCCCCCAAACCTAAACCCTTCCCCCAACCCCCTTCCACATTCACACTTCCCCCACTTTCCCACAGAGTGGCTCAGTAACATTTCCCCTGTTTGGGAGTTTTTAACTGGAACCAAATGTGAGCTTTGCTGCTGAGGTCACTGAAGGGCAGGTGTGCCGCAAGGTGGACGTTGCGTCATGGCTTCAAACCCCCTCCCACACACACACACACACACACACACACACACACACACACACACACACACACACACACACACACACACACACACACACAAACACAATCTCAATCTCAATCAGCCATAACCAGGCATGCTGAGGAGGAAAATAACTGCAACTGAGGGATCAAAGCGGGCAATTTTGGAGAAATCCTTGGCTTTTAGAAATGTTTGTACGCTGTGTATTTAGTAGTTTGGTGCATTTTTCCCCTGTGGAAACAGGATAAATGTCGCTGCACTTTTTCCAGCAGCCACAGTTTAAGTTTGAGAGCAAATAAATGTTGGGGGGCATTAGGAGTTATCAGGGTGTGATTTATGTCATTCCTTCAAAAATCAAAGGGCACGGGTCTTCTTTGTAGAGTTGCACTTTTGCCCCGACGTTCAGAGATTATACAGGGAGAAAACCATTAACAGAAAAGCAAGAGAGAGCTATTTCTGTAACCGCAGTAGTAGAAACGAGACCAGGAGGCTGTACCAGCTGTCTGCGAGTTTAAACTTAGCTGGGCTGTAACATATGTGGAGACGTGCACATCCCTCAGTCAAAACAAGTCGTTTTATACACATTTAGACATTTCATCTAATTGTCATCATTTGAGGAATGATGTCATGACCGTTAGCACGGAGGTGTAGTGAAGCAGATAGTTTGACTGGCCCAACAGCTGTTGACTGAAGACATACAGTTAATGGTTGGATGGATTTTGGTGCCAACATTTGCTTCTATAGTAACTGAAATACATTTTCAGGATTTCATGTAGATATATTTATGCCCTCTGATGAGGTTGACATCACAGGACCTCCTTGGAAAACGTTTATTTTTTACCTACGCACCACAGAAAAAGCCATCGCTGATTATAAAAGTGCAGCACAGCTCTAGGAAGGCGCGGAGCTGCTTTGAATGACGTTTTCCTCCTCACACGAACAGCAAAGCCGCATAAAGTTTTATTAACGTTGCAAACGCGGTTGTTTTCTGGGTGGGGATTTGTTTTTCTAACGCTTTCTGTCTTTGTTTCTTCTAAAGGGATCTCCAAAATAATGAAATCTCCTGGACTATTGAAGACATGAATGGACCCTTTTCTGCACTGGACAAGCTGAAAAAACTGTGAGTTCGTGATCAGTGTCCAGTGACGTTTGACCGAACGGGAACCATGAACAAATAAGGTCAGAGAAAAACAGCGTGGTTTGAAAACTGATCAGACTTGTGTTGTTTTTCCCAGATTTCTGCAGGGGAACCAGATCCGCTCGGTGACCAAGAAGTCTTTCTCTGGCCTGGACGCGCTGCAGCACCTGTGAGTTGGCTTTGTGTTTCACTGATTGTTTCCAAAAGTCCGAGCTGTAAACTAAGCAGGGTGAATCACACAGAGACACAGAGGCTGTTTGTTAGAGCTGTACACTCAGACTGTCTTCTCCCCGTTCCTCGGCTTTGATGTGGAACCAACTACAAACTTTGCCATTAGTATCTTAACATGTGTGCCAGACTGTATCGATCACAGAGTCAGTTGCAGAGTATTGTGTGTGTGTGTGTGTGTGTGTTCCAGTACAACAGCTGCATTTGATTCTGATTAGAGTTTTTTCCCAGCCTCAGCCCAGAGCTGGGCCTCTCTTGATTAACACAGCGAACTGCTGCCCAGAGTTTTATTGTTCTGGAGCCCAAACCTTCTTTTTCTTCTCTCCATTGAAGTTCGTGCAGCCTTCGCTCCATACGGGTGATGTTGGCAGAAAACGCTGCCGTCTCACTGTGAAAATCTTCCCGAGTCCTAACTTCTTCTCTCTTTTCTCTGCAGGGATTTGAGCAGTAACGCAATCATGTCCGTCCAAGCGAACGCCTTTTCTCAGATGAAGAACCTGCAGGAGCTGTAAGTCTGAGTGTGTTTAAGGGCTTCAGTATCAGTTTGTTGTTCAGAACAGGTGAAACTTATTACGCTCTGCTGGGAAAGTCAGGCAGACAGTGAAGGCTTCGTGTTTTCCTTTCGTCTCCCCCCACTAATTTCCAGCGATAAAGGAGTCTTCTCAACATTATTGTGACCTAATGGCTCCCGTGTTTGACAGATTCAGTGTATTGCTAATCTAAGCATCTCCCAAGCATCTGGGAGTTATTTTAAATTCAAATCTGTCCTTGTAGATCCTTCTGAGTTTAAATATTCACTTTACAAACTATGCAAAAGCGAAGCCACAGAAAAGCAAATAATCGAAATTATTTTACTGCTTTTGCAAATAAAATGTTCCTATCTTCTTCCCTGGCAGGCATCTGAACACCTCCAGCTTGCTGTGCGACTGCCAGCTCAAGTGGCTTCCCGTCTGGGTGGCAGAACAAACCTTCATGTCCTGCATCAACGCCAGCTGCGCCCACCCGCAAATGCTGAAGGGCAGGAACGTGTTCGCCATCAGCCAGGAGGAGTTCGTGTGCGGTGAGTGATGCGTTCACTTGATAGAACACCTTTATACACACACACACACACAGAGTAATGCCTTAAAAACAGACGTTTATCCACATCCACGTCAAGTTTTCCGTTTACAAACTGACCTAGATTGTTGATTATTTTCCTCCCTCAGCGAGATGTTATGGAGCTTAGCTAAGTTTTCAGCTTTCCTGGATAACGTCAGACAGAACGGAGTAGGAAGCCTCAAAGCCTCATTTACTTCCTGCTTTAAAAAAAATATACAGATTATTTCAGAGCCCTGACGGATGAGGTGATTTTTATTTATTGTAATCTAGACTTATCCCTGTTGTTTGTTTCCCAGATGACTTTCCAAAGCCTCAGATCACCGTCCAGCCCGAGACCCAGTCGGCACTCAAGGGCATCAATGTGACATTCGTGTGCTCGGCGGCTAGTTCCAGTGATTCTCCCATGACTTTTGCCTGGAAGAAGGACAACGAGGTCCTGAACGATGCAGAGATCCACAACCAGGCCCACCTGCGGGTACAGGGAGGCGCAGGAGGCGAGACGGAGGTGACGGAGTATACAACCACCCTGCAGCTTCGAAACGTCGAGTTCTCCAGTGAAGGAAAATACCAGTGTGTCATCTCCAACCACTTTGGATCGTCATATTCCACCAAGGCTAGACTTACTGTCAACAGTAAGTTTGGGATAGGACAACACAGTCAATCTACAAGGTGCTTAAAATGCCTGTCTCAAATGATCCGAATTTAAGATATTTCTCCCTTCTCCAGTGCTCCCTTCCTTCACCAAAACGCCCATGGACCTGAGCATACGCGCTGGGGCGATGGCCAGGCTGGAATGCGCTGCCGTCGGTCACCCTTCCCCTCAGATCGCCTGGCAGAAAGACGGTGGTACCGACTTCCCGGCCGCTCGCGAACGGCGCATGCACGTCATGCCTGAGGATGACGTGTTTTTTATAGTGGATGTCAAGACGGAGGATATTGGCGTTTACAGCTGCACGGCTCAAAACACAGCTGGGGCCATTTCAGCAAACGCTACTCTGACCGTTCTAGGTGAGAATCTGCCACTGTGCTGTACGCTGAACAGCATCAATGAAGAACTCTTTAACTGTCACTGCTTTGCTGTCACACTAATTTGCTTTTGCGGCCTCCAGAGACACCGCACTTCCTGCGGCCCCTCATGGATCGCACCGTGACAAAGGGTGAGACCGCTGTCCTCCAGTGCATTGCTGGAGGGAGCCCTTCCCCGAGGCTCAACTGGACCAAAGATGACAGCCCCTTGATTCTGACGGAGCGTCACTTTTTTGCAGCGGCCAACCAGCTCCTCATCATCGTTGATGCTGCTGAGGCCGACGCTGGGACGTACACCTGTGAGATGTCCAACGCGCTGGGCACCGAGAGGGGCAACGTGCGGCTGGCGGTCATATCGAACCCCAACTGTGACCCTGGAGTGCAGGGCAGCATGGGGGCTGGCATCGTGGGTGGGGTAGGATCTGATAAAGATGGATGGACCACTGTGGGGATCGTCATCATAGCAGTGGTATGCTGCGTGGTTGGTACGTCACTAGTGTGGGTGGTCATCATCTATCACACCCGGCGACGCAGTGAGGATTGCAGCATCACCAACACAGGTGAGACTGCGATGGCTTCGCTGCTTTGAAAAACATTGAAAGGCGTCGAATCTCCCTGTAAAATATAGAAGACTGCTATTTAAATGGATGTTTCTGTCGTTCCCAGACGAGACCAACCTGCCCGCCGACATCCCTAGCTACCTGTCCTCCCAGGGCACGCTGGCTGACCGACAGGACGGCTACATCCCGTCTGAGAGCGGCAGCAGCCATCAGTACATGGCGTCGTCCCTCAGCGGCTTCTACATGCAGTCGAGAGACATGAACGGTAAAACGCGTGGCCTTTCTTGTTCGTCCTAAAATCCAAACCCTGCCTCTTCACGTTTTTCTTACATCATTGTGTGTTCTCACACAAACAGGTCTTTATCAGCTGGACACTGGGAGTGAGGGGGACATGGAGGCAGCCATTGATCCTCTGCTTTGCCATTATCAAGGTCCAGTAAGCTCGCTGCTTCGCCGAGACAACGTGTATTCTACTGACCCATCAGACGTTTTCACAGGTCTGTCCCAGTAGAAAGGTTCAGGACTTAATGACCAAATATTACTGAAGTATGTAAAGAAGCCAATCGTTTTATTTGTTATCTTCAGGCTGTGCCAATGACCAGAGGCAGGTCTGCATTGACTCCTACAGTGGCAGTCTGACCAGCCCAAAAAGGAGGGACTACTACCTGTCTGAGCATTTTGACATTTGCTCCTCCACCGTCCTGATGCAGCTTCCCAATGCCAGCCTCCATCACGGTGTCTCCCACCAGCAGAATGAGCGCTGTCCATCCGTGGAGGAGGGAGATGTGAACAACTACGGGAGGCCTCGTGAATGCAATTCCCCCTGCAACACCTTCATGGGTAGGTCTTAAGTTGTTCAGCTGTCCAAACCGTCAGGATGTTGATCGTACTGTGGTCTGACTTTTTGTATCCTTCTTCAACAGGAACATTTGGGAAAACTCCCTGGAGGCCTCAACAGGACATGTACACGGGATTTGGACCACCACTAGTGACACATAATGGAATAACTATGCACGAGAACCTTTACACTGCTCCGGACGCAGATTTAGAAAACGGGGAGAACAGTCTCACCAAGGACTCGGAGCAGAGCAACTGTGTTTATGAACAGCCGTTTGACAGCAGGACGGATCCTGTCCCACAGCGCAGGACGAGCACTTAGCTCAAGTGACTGAGCTGTTCGCTCTTGGTTTTCGTGAAGAGGATGGCCAAATATTTTTATTTCTACCTCACTGAATGGACACTTTTGCAATAAAGGACTCCTCAAATATGCAATGAGTGAATGTAAAAGACAATGTGATGCCCCTACAGGAATGACAAGGAGCCCAGAGAACAGTTGTTGTTCTTTAAGGACACAACCTCAGTTAAATATTATAGATGGAAATATACATTTTATATAAAGTTAATTATATTTTGTAAATTGTAAATAAACAGATTCCATTATTTTTGCTTACCATTTATGTATGAGTATTTTGCAGCCCTGTATATTCAGTTATTTAGCTTTGAATGAAGCAATGTTTTGCACGTAAACAATAAAAGAAAACATCTTAATGTGTGCTGCTACATTCATTCGGTGCTGTGCGTCTTTAGTCGCATTAGTGTCTTCATCACGTAGGAGTCGTATTGGAGATTCACAGGTGGGGCTGGTAGTGGGTCTTAAACAAACCGTGCTCAGTGAGCACCACTGCTGGGAAAGACGGAGGGAGAGGGGGTTAAAACTCACGGCAATCACACTTTTCTTTCAGATTCTTAGTTAAAATCATATTATAAAATAATTTTTTCAGCGGTTAGTCATAGTCAGAGACGTTAGAAGTCACAACTGAAGTGAAAGTGAAAGAATAATGCATGTTAAACAGTATTCAGTGTGATTCTGTCGATAACATAAATGTAGAAGTGTAGTCTAAACTTCGTGTGGAACAAAAGCAGCAGTTGATAACGGCTGTTATATTGTGGGAAGCATCTATATATGTAAAACGGCAAAGCTGTTAAAGAAAGTGGTGAAAACGTTGTGCAGAATAAAGGAGGTAGTATTTAAAAATACTTAATTACCATAACTATGCCTAGTAATTTACCACCTCCGGTCACAGGAGCGTCTGCGGGGCCAAGTGCAGTAGTGTTATTACATCCACTACCAATGATATCGTTTCCTTTACCAAGGAAGACTAATTGTTTTGCAGGTTAGTTCCTCAGTGAACTACTATCACAGGATAATTTCTGCCCGTGATGAGACTGACTAATCAATCCTGCAACCACCATCATTAATAAAGATGGTAATTATTAAATGCTAGGTAATAATGATTATATGTAAGTTATCAAACCCACAAATTTCTGTTGTAATAGTCGGCAAAACATGCTTCAGCTCAAACTAGAGCCTCTCTGTGGGCTGCATGACTCATTCCCCCCTCCCTGATCCTCGAGCCCGTCTTGCCTGGCGGTTTGTTGTTTCAGGCCTCTCCTCTTCAACATGAGGGTAAAAGGTGTGCTTGTGCACCGGGCTAGCTGTCGAAACTTGCACTTGGTAGGCGTCCTGCGGCCCGCTGGCTGCCACAGTGAAGCTGTGTTTACGAAATGGCAGATTCCAGCAGTTTGGAGGGGATTTAAACCCCTGTTCCCATCCAGTTGTTTCAGTCTCATGTCAACATGGCAACGTGAAAAGCACTGGAGCGAAACGTCATAAAATCGACTTCTTTTTTGTTGTAGTCGTGCAATTAATGGTCTGGTTAGATCCCCACTCTCCCTCTCAGGTTGTGTATGGAAATGCTGGTGATGAGATTTGCTTTCATAGGATGTGTTATTTCTCTCCTATCCTTCTGACTGAGTAATGGTTACGTACACCTGGCTGTTGGCTGTGCTTTGCTGGTTTTTATGCTTTTACCCCACTGTAAAGGAATGAGGGGGTTTGTTGGAAGTCTTGCCAGTTCTTTGTTAAGGCTGCGATTAAGACAAGATGGTGGAGCCACACACGTCCCAACACCTGGGAAACAGCTGCCGCCGCTGCTGCTGGGGCAACATCCAAGGACCAGTCCACTTTTGGCTAATGACCTTATCTGAGTGCAGCACAGTCAGGTTAGAGCAGAAACTGTGTCGAGCAACCCAGACCCTCCTAGAGGTACGAGTGGGGTCTGAGGGTGACGAACGATAAACTGATGCATTCTGATTGCACGTCGTGTGGAGTGATATTTATAGGACTGACACACTGTATTGTTTGGGAGAACATTTCCAAACCTTTGTGTGCGTTAAGTGATGTATGATGAGCTGGTGATGCATGTGAAGATTTGCATAAACAGATGTCAGACCAGACGAGTCTAGGCTACTTTTAGGAGTTGTAGCTTTTTGTGCTACGGTCTTTTGGAGCACTCAGAGGATTTTAACGAAAACACACAAGCTGAAATACTGGAAACACCTTTGGCTGAATGAATTTCACAATCCAGCGTGTGCTTTGTTTGATGTATTTTGCTTGTTCCTGTAGGTAATCGGCTAAAAATGGGGCTTGTTTTTAGATGCAAATGAGGTTTCCATGATATAAAGTTTGAGTTAAAAGATTTAACAAACACAGGTTTATAACAGGAAGTTATCATGACAACTTTTTACAGTATGAGAAGTAGTAGTATGTTAAGTTATGTTAAAATATTAAGAAATTATGAATATTTTTCTCACTGGGCGAGTCACTCACTGTCCTTCATAAGGACAAACTGTATTGATGTTCTTCAGGAAGTTGTTGTTTGGAAAGCCACAGTAGATGACGTCACTACAGGGGATTTTTTTTTGTTTTGTCCAAAGACACTACGACATGTAGCCAGGGAGTCGAACTGCTGACCCAGGAGTTCATGGACAACACCTCTATTGACTGACCTACATGCTGTAGCCTTGTGGTCCCTGAGGAACGGGGTTGCTGTGGTGGACACACAGATGCAGTATGAAATGTTGTGTCTACTGGCTTGACACACACGTTATGCGTGTGTAAATGTGATCATTGAGCCAACCACAGTGAGTCCTTCCAAAACACACCTGACCTATTGTACACTCAACACATCAACGCCTCCCGTGTAGACACAGGCTCAGCAGCTTCTGTCACTCAGCTAACCTGCTGCTCATGCTAAGCTTTCTGTAAATCCTTGTCTTGGAAAACATTTTACACACAGAGCGAACAAGTGTCTCGCTCTATAGTAACTAGAAACTTGTTATTAGTCCATCTACAGCCATAGAATGTACAAAAGAGTGGATAGCACTTGTTGCCTGAAATCTCAGGCACTTTTTCCCTTCTCAAAAAGTAGCAGCCTGAGCATTTAGACCTTCCTATCAACAATACTTGATCTCGCAGGTTTTACACTTCACTAAACTATGCATGTTACAATTAAGTGGGTGGCTGTAATTCCCCTCAGAATAGTTTATTTACTCCTTTAGGAAAGTCTCTGAAATTGCTGCAACCAGGAAAAACAATTTGTGGCCTAACAAGCGACTGAGGCAGAGAAGGTTTCCACTTTTAAAAGATGCTGCAGATCCAGGAGACTCCTGCTGAGTCTGCAGCCACCGACAACCTTCACATTTCCAGCCCGGGGGAAAAAGAAAACACCAGCCAGATTGCAGAATAATTTCCCTTCTTTGATTCTGTGTCCAGAGAAATGAGACAGGAAGTTGATTATTCCTCCAGACCGCCAATAACTGGCAGACTGCTGATGGAGTCCCCAACCCCTGGGTCAGATCAGAGTCCGACCTACCCTCTCTGAACCAACGTCGTTCACATTAGCAATCAGAGACTGATCCACAGTAGGCTCCTCAGGCCATCCCTGCTTTCCACACCCCAGAGACTGAGCCAAGAAAATAAATGTAGCATGCTACAGTCTTATCACATTGCCAGACACTTCAAATTTTGTAGTTAATTTGGCTTTATTATTGCCAGATGTGATGACATACAGACAGATGTTTATTACATTAAATAGCCGCAGGCAGCTCAGAAATTATTATGTGTCTCATTTTAAGTTAGCAAATCTGCTGGGGGAGGGGGTTTGTATCTGACTTTTATAACCAACGGACTTTTTAGGTATGCTTGTCGGTGCTAAAATACAGATTTGAAAAAAGGGGGGACTCCAGGTTTGAGTATGTGAAGTCATGCTAACTCTGGGGCTGACTTCCCCACTGATGACTACTCCAGAAATATTTTGTGTTGTGTTGCATTTATGGACAGTCCTCATTCTTTCTTGCCATTCATTTCATCTTATGTGACAAAACGATTTAGATCGTTCACATATCTGCAACCTTGGTGAGGGTCTTTTGATCATGTTGGATCCCAACAACAGCCGTCGCTTGGCGAAAACACCAGCCGAAGCCAAATTCAGCTTGAAAACGCTGAGCGGGTGAGATCTCACGGTCATATAATATTTTCACACTAGTTGCCATCAGTGTGAATCCCAGCATGGACTCCATAAAACCCCATCAGGCCATCTCTTTTCAATCTCCAATCCAGCCACAGCTCTTTGTATGATTAGAAACATATACAAGGGCTTTGCATCTTGCAGATGTTGCCATAAATCACTGCTTGGCCCTGCCTATGCAACTGGCTGCCTGACAAATGTTCCACAATAACTACGGCCCCCACCCCACCCTTCCAGTAAAAAGAAAAAAAAAGAACAGGGGTAAAAGAAAAAGAAAACGGCCTGGAATTTCTACCCGGCTGCTTGTAAGTCTTTCAGGACCATTGTAAAGTCTCAACCATGTCAGCACAGGTGGAAACCTGAGGGGTCATAAAACCAGAAAGAAAAAAAGCCTACCCACATCAGGCTTTCTCTTTCCCAACAATGTCTTAAACGCCCCGCTGTCCCAGCCAGCCCTCCACTGTGACTAATTCCACACAAATCTAAGGAGCTAAATCAGTCAGGCTGCCTGCGTGTCTGTGGACGGCAGTAACCGACACCCCCATGCCTGTTAAAGACGCAACCATAATGGCTGAGATGGAGCAGGCTGTGAATCACAGTCTCCCAGGCATTTGAGGATGATGCTGTCTGTAGACAACTTCCCCCATCCTGCTACTTTAAAAAGTTTTATAGGGATAATTTTAGGAGTGAAGGTCAGTCAGGGTCTGAAAGAGAGTTATTTGAAGGTTCTGATAGAACAATGATATTTATAAATGTTACTGTCTTGAAGTCAGGCCTAATCAAAGACCAAAACACTGAATAGGAAAAAAGCTTTTTATAAAATATGCTTTGTCGTTTTCTTGCCAAAGGTTACACGAGAACCCACATGCTGATGTGTCTGTTTCATATTAAGTCTGAGCAATGAGATGATTAGTTTTACTTAGTCGTTCATTTTACCATTTCTGCATGAGTGCAAATGAACCAAGCGAGATACATGTCCATTGATTCCTTTTAAGCTTTGGACTAACTGTCTCCCTTTGTTTATGCTAATCTAAACAAATCAGCTCCTAGCTCACACCTGCAATAACTGATGTTTGTTTTAAGCCCGCTTGCAGGCGCCATAAACAATCTGCAGACACACAACACTGACGTACAGGATTATCACTGTTAGAGTTAAAATAGTGGGTTTTTCACTGAAAACTGCTTCGTACAGCTGCTGGAAGCTGTGGGTGATAAAATGAAAACAATGAACTGTAAGACACTGAAATGCTCCAAAGAGCTGAGTGAAACTACATTTCACAACTTATTTTTACGTTAGACATAGTCATGTGACTGTGTGGTAAAAATGTTCTCATCAGTGCAGTCTTAATTAATGGTGTTGTGTAATTAATTAGACTTTACCTAAACTGGCTAATAAACTTCGCTTAATTTTGATTGACAAGCTGTCAGCTGTTGAGATTTTTTGTTATAATTTTAAAGAGTGTGGATGAGATGAATGGAGATTCATGAGAGAAATACTGACAAGAAACTGCTGCAGGGTAAGCTGTATCCCTGCACCTGGGATGATTGAGCCATTTTCTTTTTTACCTTTACAGCTTTAGTTAGTATCTCTAAAGGGATGCACACAAACGCAGAACTGGTTGCAGCACAACATTTTTTAAACACCAATAATACTTCTCATCTGGGCAATTAGGCCATTAGGACCAATAGATGTGTTTTATGGCTTGGTGACCTCCAGCAGGTGTGGTAATTATGACGGGAGCAGAGGAGGATGTCTAAATAGTGATGGGATGGACTTTGACATAGCAAACAGCTGTTCTTCTTATCTCAAGCATGACGCTTGTTTATCACAGAAATTATAACTGTAACCAAAATCCTGACTTTTTCATCTAACAGCAACAAAGCCATCATTAACTATATACTTATTACTCTGACAACACCTGCTACCAGGAAGGTAGCCATGTCAGAAAACACTTCTGGATTATATGAGATATTATCTAAATTAGCAATTAATCCTTTGTCCTCCAAAAATAATCAACAAATTGGCAAAAAAAAGATAATTGTTGTCTGAGTCTTCTGTTAGTCAAACACCCTGGATGAGTCCAGGCTGGTGAGACTTGTGGAGGGGGCGGGGGTGGAAAAATGAGGAAAGGTGACCTGGCAAGTTTAGTTTAAACTCCGCTCCTCCTGTCAACACTCTCTGACGCTCCGCTCTCATTGCATTCCTTCACTGTATGTAAAGAGAGATGTGTGACACGGTGGCTGCTGCTTGCTGTTGTTGCCAGCCTGCAATTATCTTTTCAATTTGTTTAAGCCTGTTTGATCCCCTTGACTGAGTGTCTGGAAAGTCCTGTCAAAGTAGGATGAGGATAAAGAAATCATGACTGAATTATTAATACACAGATGAAAACATACTGCATGAAAAAAGGACAGATACACAGAGACGGTGCAGCTTACAGTAAGCACTTCAAGGGGCACAAGTAAACCACAAGTGAATTGTTAATATATTTGTGAAGCGCAAACACAACTGAAATGCGTCTGTAAATTTTCACAAATGCACAACGTTGTGTTTCAACTTGTCCAGCACCTGTATTATGAATCAAATCTTTATTTTACGATACACATGTGAACCTTTCCCTCAGCTTCACCTCTGTGTGCTTATCTGCTGAGTGCTGTTCACTGGTTGGCCAACCACTAATAGAGGCTATGTTTACACACTCAGAACAGTAATGTTAGGTAGAAATTCAGAATATACTGTATTTAAATGAGCCGCCATAGAGTGATGGAAGCATGAGTCAGAAAACACACAAAGTAATTAGCTATTTCCAACCTCGAGATATTTATGTATGTTTAAACAAATTGGTTGCTGACAAGCGGCTAAGTGAGTCCACCCGGTTGTGTTAATACTCGCAGGCTCAGAAATTGTTGTTTCTTGCTTTAAATGTGTCACAGTGTACTTCTTTCTAGGCAGACCTTAAAAATGGCCTTTACGGAGTGTCTCACGGCCAGCTGTAGTATCAGGCAATACAGACTTTTGAAAAGCTTGCTCAATTCTGCATCGATCCATGTGTGGAAACGCAGAAGTAAACAGCGATAGCAAATAGAGAAACTGAGTATAAATGTCAGTGACAATGGTCACATCACTAGAATACAGTACTTCAACTAAACGCCTGAATAAAAATGTGAAATAAAAATGTAAAAATGGAGACTTCACTGCAACCACATGTGTAAAGTTTTAAAACCAGTAAAACTAAAGGTACTCCCTCAATCATCACTCTCCACCTGACCTTTGACCTCCCTTCTGAATCTCCTGGGTCAAACACACTGACCGTGAGTGTGTGCTTGACCCCTGGCTATGACACACACACACACACACACACACACACACACACACACACACAATGCTCTTATTTTCACTACTGACATGATAAAACATCTGAGCAAATATTGTTTGTCTATTCATTTTATACATATTTATGTCTTATTATCATTAGCAGTAGTAGTAGTATTAATGTTTCTGTCAACTAAATTGTTTGTAAATGTGAGCACAGTAACGATTTTATTAGGCCTGCTATGTTTTTTTAAACCATGTAGCAAAAATTAGGGGTGAACACAAATCATGTCATTAGCATGTAACAAGTTTTGTTTTTTGTCAGGCCACCCATTTGCCCACCATCCACCACAGCAAAGGCACTTTTCCAAAAGGCGCGAATGATGTTTTCCCTGAGAATGATGCGAAAAGCCTTGTGCTGACAACGAGCAAACAAACATTAAAGGTTTTTAATTTCAGGCCAAACCCACTGTTGACAGCTCAAACAAATGAAAGAAAAGGAAGGAATGAGGACAGGGGAAAGCGGAGAAGAGAAAGACCAACATGACAGTGCTAATCAAGACTCTTTCTTTAGGAAGAAGAAATATCTTCCCCCTTTGCTGAGACCTAATCTGATAGCCGGGTGTGAGTGTTTTCATAAGGTAACCCCTCCAATATTTACTGAGACCCTGAGCCGCCAAGAGGGGTTTTGTGAAACCTGCTGCGCCGCATTGAGTCTCACTAACGGGAGTAACACTTGCAAACAAAAGTTTCATCTTGTACTGATTACTGGTCTACAGCTAAACTAGATTTTCAATAGCTTCTCTGTGAAAGAACGTTTGGACTGCCGCAGTTTATTTGTCGGCTGGAATGTCATAGCAATTAACTGATACTTTTTACATGTGTGCCAGTCATTAATGAGTACAACCTGGCCAGTCCCTCCACATGCGATGAAGGATGCATGATGGCTTGTGCTGTTTCCCTCAAACGGATCCAGAATTCAGCAGGATTCAAACTGCAGCAGGGTAGAAACACAGATGAAAGTAGTCACGTACAAAAGTAAAGTAAAGGTAAGACGTCGGTAGGCTCCAGCATTTCTTACCTAATGTCAGACATTAGAATAACTGAATATCGTCACTCAGTGAACCCTGCGAGCATGTTCTGACAGGCACTGCTGCTTTTTAGAACAAGTGAGCCGTCGAAAATCTATTGTTTGGGTAAGGTTACAGTGAGAAAAGATGACATCAGTTGAGGGTTTGGGGGGGGGGGGGGGTATTTCCCACTTAACCCTCACACTGATATTGTTTAAGGCTGATCAACGCCCAGATTTGTCGAGGACAAACACACACACACACACACACACACACACACCTGCAGCACTGATGGATAACCTGTCTGTGGCCAAGTCTTTGATTCAGTCCTGACACGTTTGTTTGCGGGACTTGACCTGAGAGATGATATTATGCGCGTATGTCTCCTCTCTGTGAATATAAACTGCTAAACAGCTTAAATAACTATGAGAGGCTGTGACTGAACGGTACCAGCATGTTCCAGCTGAGTGGAACCGTTTAGTAAAGATGTTCAGTGGAAACTAACCTCAGACTTGAAAATGTCTTCCAAAGACCTCACTGAGACAGAGGTGATCAAGTATTGCTGGAATGGGGTGAGTTTATGAGCTTATCTCCGTGTGTGCACATAATGGCAGAATATATAACACATTTACCCTTTAGTGTGCAAAAATGACTTTCCTGTAGTTTCCTAGCGTAGCAGACAAACAGTGTGGTCATGCAGAAGGGAGGAAGCCAATTTTTAAATTGAGGGCAAAGCATGTTGACAGGTATCCAAAATTCCCCATAGATGTTGACTATAGCACAGACGTGGGCGGGACTGGACTGTCTGGACCGTCCAACTCCACCTACCCGCGACCTGCAGCCAGTCGTACTTGAGGACTGCTGCTGTCAGCCAAACAATTCAGGTTCCAGAGGTTTTAGTCGTCACTTTTATTTAATTTCAACTATTACAATCCCATCTACAAAACACAAAGAGATATTGTTCAAAGCCTAGAAGTAAAGTACAAATACAGAATAACACAATGGCGTACACACAGAGACGCAAACTGTTTCAATTGTCGACTTCTGGGAATCATTAGTTTTAAATGGTTTTGATTGAAAACTGCATAAAATAATTGAATTTCGGATGGAGACAAACCTCATAACAAGACAGAACATCACGATGTTTAATGGCATCATATATCAGTCTAACTGTATAAAAAAACTGCTGAGAAATACAAAAAGAATCCCTCACAGGCTTAATGTGTAATATGTGCTTGCGGGCCCACCCAGAATAGTGACTGCAACCATTCGTCTTTTTTCAGAAGATATTTTATCATCTGCTTGGTTGCGCTGAAAACGTACACACGTCCTCCCACACTGACTCAGCGAGCTCCAGATGGGAAACGGAGCCATCTTTCCCCCCGAATGATGGGCATCTTTGCACTCTTTTCATAACAAAAAATTTTCCAATGTTTTCCAGACTGGATGGCAACAGACGCTGTGTGGCGACTCCATCAGCATCTTGGATAATGTCTTGGCACTCTCCGTTCAGTTTCTGAAGCATAAATAAGGCTGTTAGAAGTTCTGCCTGGCAGGCAGGAGCTGCAGCGGTCCTCCTCCCTCCTCAACTAGTGCCCCCTCCCCCTCGGTGGGGATGGGGAATAGACACATAGATTTGTATTCTGAAAATGAAACAGTTGTGGCTCTTTTAGGTTGCTTGTCTTTTCAAGCCTTGAAGTGCGTCCTCTGGTTAATACAGATGGATAAACTAAACTCAAAGTAAAACCTTAATGAAAATGGTCCTATGATATCTGGGTATGAGAATAACAGCTGAAAACGAAATAAATACATTAAAAGTGAAAATTGTATTAGGCTGAAAGTCAAGGTACAGGTGTGGAAAGGAGAGACAGAACAAAGAAAGAAGGAGTAGAAGGAGGAAAGAAGGCCTGCAGAGGCCACATCTATCCTGGCCTGAATTACTATCATTATTGTAATGACTCTGTAATGTTTTCTTTCCTGGACCAGTAATTGTTACCAAGCCCGCTGTTCAGAGGTGCAGGTGGACAAATTGCTGCCGAGCACTACTTTCCATGATAGTGAGGAGAACATAACTATTCCCACCATCCAGGCCGCAAACAGAGTTTTAGTCTCAATCAAGTAGCATTAAATACCTTCTATTTAAAGAAAGATTTCTCCAGTTTTCTACATGAGCCACAGTTGGATCTGCATGTATTAACCATTTTTAAGATCTATAGTCCATATAACCCATATGAACCCCCGCCCACCACCACCTGCGTCAAACTGTCCATGACTCTTAAAACCAGCCAGATGTTGCGTTAAGTCTAGATTCCAAAGCAGTTTCAGAACATGGACTTGTGGGATTGATGCAAATTAGTTCATTGAGGTGAAAGGATTTTTATTGTTGGGACTGTAGCATAGATTTTCTGACTCTATGAGCCGTAGGCAGTTTGTTGTTGTTTGCTAGCTGGGAATGCTTAAGGAGCCAACTTTGGAGAAGTCTTAATTATTGAAAGTCATTTTATTCTCCTCTTTGTGCCCTGTATTCTTCTGTGAACATTATCCTACATTTCCCAGAATCCCTTTCAACTGTGTCACTGAGAACATGTCAGCACAAGTTTAGGAGTAGGCAAAGAAAGTGTTGACAACCGCACCAGACATCAGTAGAAAGGTTGTGAGTCAAAGACTGAAGGAACAGAGACAAAAAAAATGATTTTGTAAAGCAGATACATCACATCATAAACTGTGGGTGTAATGGCAATTGCATCATCAACAGAAATAGTCAATTTGTATATAAATCTTAAATTTCTCATTAGTGGGATCCTAAAGGTTTATTCTAATCTATTCTTTATAATAAAACTATGTCACATAACCTACTGTTAGAAACCATTCACAGACTTGTCTTGAAAACGTTACACGACCATTAGCTTCAGCTGTGTGGGTTTTTTATAGCAGCCACACAGGATTTACACACAGTGAGCACATATTTCAGCCTCATCTAAGGATCCGACTGAAACGTGCTGCATTCTGCGTTCCATTTACAGACACGAGTGTAACAGAATCACTTTTTTCCCACTCACCAGCGACTTTCTTCTTAGTTCCAGATGGTGCTTCACTGAGTTCTTTAAAGTCCTCGCAAGCGAACATACATCAAAAGCCAAATTCCACATCTTTTGAAAGTGTTGTAATTACCAGCATGAAAGCAGCACATATGTGGCGCACACTGCATAAATCATACAGTAACACCTGATTTTTATCACCTTGTCATGGCCGCAGTGATCGCTTTGACACCCGCAAATAGCTGAGAGCTAAATGCCTGTAAGTGGGATATTAAAAACTATCATTTTAAGGAGAAAAAGCTTAATGACAGTCAGCAGCTCTTATTGTTCTTATGAAATCAGATCATATACCTATTGAGTGTACTTTATTAGCTGCCTATGCTGCAGTGAAATTCCACAAACAAAAAAAACATTAATATAATATCATATTCTCAATTCTGGTGACAAAGAAGCAATATTTGGCTGAAGTTCTGGATCCACAGACTTGACCACAATTAAATGTTTTTCAGCCACTGTTAATGTGTAAACTGACAGGGTTTTTTTCACTACAGTTCCAAGAAATCATCTGTCAGTCGGTGATTTGAGTTTGGATCCTTTAATGGTGAGTTTCAGGTTTCTGTAGATTGGCCAATTGTGGTCAGTGGAACGTACTGTAAACATGATACTGACAAAGACAGAAGAGCAACATTTCATTTTAGGCTCGCAAGTCATGCTAAATGTAAGTCCAGTACTCACTCTCTTTTAACTCTGTTTTAGTCTCCACCAACTCTTCAGGGAACTGTAGCTGCTTAATGCTCTACAATAAGTTAGTAACTGACTTCATTATATTTATCAGACCTGAAACTTATTTGCTGCAATGTCTAGAAATGGATTTATTGAGAGTGCTGAACATAAACAAAACATTAAAGCTGCAGGTGAAATAAGGAAGTTTACCTGAATTTAAGTGCGGAAGGAAGTGCGCCATGAATATCTGTAGATTCAATGGCTATTCTCACACCAAATTATCATCCATTGCTAATGCAAAAAATGAGTGCAGCTTTAATTTGATGCAAATGCACAAGTAACCAAAATGATGCTTCTTGCTTCTTTTTATGCTACTCACTAAATCTGTGCAACAGAAAGTGAAAAATATATGAATAAATACTTTATTATACTTTACCATCCTTTATGGCAGTCATTTTTGATAGTCACATGTTTTGCTGGGCACTATTCACATATGTTATTATGCAGATCCTGGCTTGTTGACTTTGGCTCCAGCCCACTTCACCGTAAGTCAGCGAGCCTCACCAGGCTGTATGGGAGAGACATGTTTCTAGTCAGTGACTCATGCAGTATGTTGAACCATGTGAAACCACAGCTCTGTGCCCTTGTGTTAGTCTGCCAGGAGGCCTACAGTACTGTTGGAGCGTGCCTTACAAGCCGTTTCCATGCTCTCTCAGCGAGCAAACTTGCAAACAGCTGCATTTTCCGTTAGAAGTGGTTTCTGGAGATTTCTCCATGTCTTAGTGAGGGGGTGGGGGGATAGCAGATTCAGGGGGACTGGGAGGCAAGGGTGTAGATAAAAGTGAGATGTGCCTTGTACTCAGCGGTAACGCCAGTGCACATGTTTATTAGCCAAAAACTCTTGAATTAGTCTGACCAAGATTTACTGCTGGTGGAGAAACCTGAAGAAGGTCACGGCAGCATGTGAGGCAAAACTAATCAAGAATGTTTTCTTAACTAACGAACTGTGAGATGAGCCACTTAAACTCACATTATTTAGTTACAAAAGCTGTGTCCTGCTCTGACTGCAGTTTCAGCCTTAAAGCTACAGTGTGTAAATCGTGAAAGAATTACCGACATCTAGTGGTGAGATTGCAGAATGCACCCCTAATACCTTAAGTATGAGATAAATAATAATAATGAATAGTTTATTGAACCCCTTGGGAAAATTGTTGTTTGGACAGCTGCTAGACCCGTGTCTGCACTACTTCTGGGTATCAGTGTCCTGTCCAAAAACACCACAACATGTAGCTTTGTGGAGAAGGAGAATCAAACCGCTGACCCTTAGGATGGAAGACGTCTGCTCTACCCACTGAGCGTTCATGCCGCCTCCCAATGGTGTCACTGAGGTGTCATGCTCTCTTCTACAAGCACATCAGTGAATAATATATCAAGTGAAGAGATTTCTTTAGCTAGTTATTAAACTGGATTTAGTTACCCTATGTCGTAAGTAGAACTTGGAGTACCGTAGAAACAGCATGCATGAAGCATGAAGGGGGACCCATTTAGAAAATGCAAGAAAATGACAAGATATGTATATATAGTTTATTCCATTTCTGCTGTTAGATCCAACTACATCTTACACACACAAATTGCAAACCCTTAAGTGTGTGCAATTTTTTCTGCACATCAGTCCAGTGTGTGTATTCGCTCTGTAACACTTGCACAAGTATGTAAATACAGGATTGAATTATATTTACATAACAACACTGTTGTCAGTTGCTGAGGTTAATTTGCAGATTAATCAATTGGATTTAGGCCAGTGTACAGTGAAGTGTTAACAAGAAAAGAGAGGCAGCATCAGAGTGACCTCTAGTGGTGCCACATTTAAATCCAGCTGAAATTTCAAGTCCAGTGTAAAACCCAGGCAGGGAAGGCAGCGCTTTTCACATTTGAAATGTCAGCAGTGACAGACATTGTAGTAGCACACCGACGTTTATTTCAGGTCATTTGTTTTTTTCATGCTTTATAGTGTGTTGTCCAGTGAAAAATGTTACAATGCAAAAGACTTTAGATTTAATATCAATGCCACTTAATTCATGTTTGTCTCCACTAAAAGTTCCCCCAATAGATTCAAAACTGTATTTGATACATGACCATCATTAATGGAAGTGGTGAAGTTTAAGTGGCAGGCTCGAGAGAAATCAAAATGTTCTTCACTTTTGTATAAACTGAGGCTAAAATGCCCTTAAGCACAGCACTTAACAGGGATATACGAGCTGCTGGCTCCCTATTAAACCCCCTCCCCTCCCCTCTGTGTGTATGTGCATCATGTTTTGAAGCTGAACTTTTACATGGGCTGGAGCTTCTTGTGAGCCAATTTAATTAAAGTAAAGGAATAACGACAAATGCGTCAAATTCAGTTGATTTACGACAGATCATTTGATACACAGTGTATCTACATTTTTGGGGACCTTGGGATTTTGAATTTACCCCTGAGGTAATCATGAATCTTTCTTCGCAGTAAGCTACAACTCATGGACAATTGATGTTTTTGTGTCAACGTGACAAAGGACCCTTGTTGATTGGAAGAGGTAGAGATTTTCCAGTTCTGTTTTTTATTGTAAAATTAAGCTACAGTGGTCAAATCAAAGTAGTGAAGTAAAAATGTCTTCCTCTGTCTTTAAATGAAGCATAAAGTAGAAGAAAATGGAAATAGTAAGAGAGTAAAAAGTTTTAGTTTTGAGGAAATAATTACTCTTACTTAAAACATGTACAATTTTATTTTTAATCATATTTAGAGAATATGTATACACTTGTATTAGGTATTTAAATGTAGATACTTAATTAAACATGCAATTGAAATTAAAAACTAATGCAAAATACTTCATCTCAGAATGGAAGGAGTCATTAACTGTCCTAATCACTTCACTTTCATTCCTCTCTTTACTCAAGTCACCAAAGTTCACTTGAAGTAAACACTGTTTTTCTTTTTCTTTAGCATGAGAGATAACTCAAGTGTGGTAAGGTCAGATTCTGTTTGTGTTCGTTTACTCTTTAATTGCCTGCCAGCTCAGTCAGAGAAAAGTATCAGAGCGAGTAGCTGATCAATAGCTTCGTGTGCAATGTTAAAAGCTGGATAGTGGCTCATCTTGCCTCATCCAGCGGTGACTAATGAGTGTGATGTGCAGTGAAGATACGGGGTCAGTGTCATCTTCACCTTCCTGAATAATGAACCTTTTGCTGAGATGCAGCCAACACGAGTTAACTCAGAGAAATGATAATTAGACAAGGTTAAAAGACGTGTTCTTATTTAAAATTCTGCTTTGATGATGTTGACGATGAACACTGTGACATTATATGTTATTCATTAGAAAGATGTTTTAAAATAATCTCAAAACATTTACCAAACCATCCAAATCGTGTCTTGTAAGTCAAGTCAAAATTTCAGGTACACAACAGACCTAACGGTACAAAACTGGCTTCGACCAAAGAAAATCATCTGTAGAAACGACTTTTCAAGGACACTGAGGCTGTTTCAAGGATCAGGCTTCTGACTTTCCAGTTACAGGACAGCAGGCCTGTTACTAGCCGCTAGCCACCTCACCTGCACCAGTTCACATCTACTGCCTTAGAGACAGGCAAATGTCAGTAAAAAAGGCATCAATCCTCCACTCACATGAGTCCTCAGTGAAGACAGTAATCCCCGTGGTGGTAGATGTTCAGGTTCACCTGCTCCGCCGCTGCCCGAGCTCAACCACACATCCGTGACAAAGCCACCAGATTGGAGGACAGTTATCTGGACTTGCGACACAGGAGATGAGACGAGAGGTCAAACTAAATTGGCTCACCAGAGAGATGAGCCCACCTTCAGGCAATCTCCAACTTCTCCCTTCAATGAATTGGGAATCCCACTTGGTTCGGAGAGGGCCGGCCACGTCTCGCAAATGGGGCGAATAGGAGGACGAGGTGATCCTCTGATGTCCTTGGAGTTTCAAATGACAAAGAATCCAAATGCGGGAGCAATTTCAGTTTCAGCGGACTCAAACAGCACTCAAGCCCTCTCCACAGACCTCTTCTCTGACCTCTTGGACTATTAGTTTTGGACTTAATTTTACTCATGTTCAGTAAACTGCCTGATCTTCAAGACTCTTTAGTCTTGAATGCAGCTTGATTAGTTTATGTTGCTGTGACTGACTAAATATCATAAACATAAAAAAAAATGTGTTTGGCTCTAAAGGTTCTTAACTTAAACGCTGGGGCTGGGTCCATGCTAAAACATCATGATAGAAGCTGAATCAAATGTTAAAACTAGGAAAGTGTCATGTGAAAAACATCACACATCATGTTTGCCACACTATTCTTTTCTCTTCTTTGCTTTTAATTACCTTTTTGTTTTGTTTCTGTTGTGCCCTTATTTGCCGTGACATATTCCTGAGCGTTTCTATTCAGTCTACAGAGTTTATCAAATTACTTTTAACAAATACATGACTCACAGTACTTGTCAAGGTTAGCGGAGCTCTGTTGGGACTTATTAATGAGCCTGTGGCTTTGGGGAGTGTTAATAAAAAGAAAAACAGCCCTGCTCGTACCCCAGGACATTGTCCAGCGGTTGTTATGTTAATCATTTAGGCCTAATTAATACCATGCATATCATTAGCAAAATGAAGATTCAAATGCCACCGTGCGTTAATTACTGCTGTAGAAGTCATCTACATTTCTGCTGAATGTTAACAGTCTGCTAGTGCTAATTTATTTGAAACACTCATCTGTGGCAGATTATATGGCATGTTGTAGTTTGCAGAAATAATGGAGAGAGGCTCCGTTAAAATATACACAGTACAACAAATCTAGCACCTTTGCAGTGTAATCTACTCACATCCGTAGAACAATACGCATGTTATTAACTGATTTCTCTATAGGAGAGATGTTTGTGTTTTTGCCTGTCCAGTAAAACCTATACTTTATTACCTTTCAGCAGTATTAAAATGATTTACTGTTTTCACATGGGTGCGTGTTTTCGTTTCAAGGGGATTTCCTGATACAATCTCCAGTCCTTTTATTCCTAATAAACCTTGTTTAATGTGTCCTAAATCCTTAGACTAACTGCTGTTACTGAGACAACGTGGGAAAAGGAAAAATGGCACTTAACTAATTCACCACCTCCGTCTTTTTCTTTTGACCTTAAATGACTAACAACACCACAACCCCACACAACAAGTCTGTCAGGGACCAGTTCTGTTTGCAAGCTTTTTATCCTAATTACAGACATCCTGCAAAAGTAAAAGTCACCATTGTAAAATGATTTTTTTTCTTAGGAGCGCAGCAGTGTTATTAATCTTTATGCCAAATTCATTCAGGAAGCCATGCAGGTTTCTTTGTGTTTTCAATGAGGCTTGCAAAGAGTTCATCTTTTTTTATACGTCATAGACACTTTAATCTAATACCTAAGGGTAATAGATTATGGTTGAATGTCAAGCCTTTGTGAAGATAATAGAGGCAGGTGATATACCTCTCTGTTCGATGTAATAAATAGTAGAGATGTCCTATGGGAGGTCTTGTGTAAAGCAAAGCAACTCAATAACCAGGGCACCATTAATGAATGAACTATACAAACTGAAGATACTCAAGTGGTACAAACAATATTATAGATCCTCTTCCACTCAGAGCACGCATTTAATAGATTATTCATTCAAGGTTATGTTTGTGATATTATTCTAAAATTACTGTTATATTTTTGGTAATAAGATTTTCAGTCATGTATAACTTGTACAGATACCGACTTTTTGGAGGGGTCACTGCATATTGCAAATCGCTCTGCAGGGATCTTCACATGGTTTAACAGAGAAAAAGTAACACAATATTGTTCACTGATTTGGGTTAACCAACCATTACATTACCATTATAAATGGCCTGACTTTAAGAAAGCCAAGCCAAAGAGTTGTGTTTAACTAAAATACAATTATAGTATTACAAAGCTGATATCTGCCAACTTTTAACACCTCCTTAATTAATTCTCAACCTGCACACATAATTAATTAATTTACATGCCCACACCCCCCACAGGGGTCTCAAGCTGTGCTTCCCTGCTGGGGAAGTTAATTGTCAGGTTAGACAGTTCACCTCCAGAGGATTTGCGCTGTGAGATATAATGATTTCGACTTTTTCTTCCTCCGCCATCAGTGTCGGCTGTTAACAACCTAATGAATAATGCCACTTCCTAAACTACATCTATAAGGAACTTTATTTAAATACAACAGATTTCTCTTGGCAGAAAGGGACACAAACCGGCCAGCAATGAATACTAATAATGATAATAGTTTAAAGTAGCTCAACTGCCATCACTACTGCTGAACAACGCCATCATCACGACTTCTACCACTGAATATAATAGATGAAAGGAATAGTTTCATATTAGGTTGAACACACTTCATGTGATGTTTAGCTCCTCTCTGTGAATTGATGAGAATGAGCAACCAGCTAGCGTAGGTCACAACAGAAATCCAGGTTGAAGATGTAAAATCACAGTGTGTTGTTTTGATAATTGTTTTATGCAGATGAAATCAATGTAATATAATATGTTAATGCGTTTATGGGTTTCAGAGAGAGACAGACTGTATGCTAGGCCAAGTTAAACAATAGCAATAATAGCAACAGTAGCGCAATTTTAAAAAACGCTAATACAGCTACATAAACTCACTCTTTTAAGCTAAACTTCAATAAATTACATTTAGTCATCTGGGTGCTTAATTTCAAAGGTTATTGTTGCATGATTTTGTTCTGCTAGCATGTTTCATAAGAACGTATAATTGTGTTCTTTGCTCTATTACTTTCTTTCTCTCTTTTGTGGATTTCCTCATATCTGTGCTGGACTATGGTGTCAGTTGATAAAACAAGATTCACAGTGACCGTCTTTGAACGTGCTCTCTTGTCCTCAATCAGATTGGGCCAGATTGGCATATTTGCCTGAGGCTGTAAAACAGGTGACTGGACTCAATATATTTTCTTTGTTCAAGCGCTTCCCCAGAGTGCTGGATTCAGGATAGAAAAATGGCCACCTTGGCCAAACAATTCCAAGTCATCTAGGTTTTTTACCCACATCCCTCTTTTTTTCGGTCACGTTCATCTCAAAGTCAACCAACCTTGAGATGTGTTAAATACTTTTTTGCACTGAAACCCAGTCACACAAGTGAGAGAAAGAAAGAAAGAGTAATATCACAGTAAAACCCACAGCTAAATAATTCAGAAGTTATTCATTTTCAACTCCACCCCCATTAAGACAAGACAGCTCAAAACTTTGCAAAGACAGACTGGTGTCCTTGCTCTTTACCGACTCTTCGTGTTATAACTAAATCTGGCATTATTCTAATTACTGAGATGAGTTCATTAGTGCTCTTGGGGTTAATGTGTTGTCCTATAGCAGATTAGTGACGGCATTTCGGTGTTGCTGGAGCATCCTAATTAGTTCACAGTGGGTGCTGCCGAATTAAACGGATGGAATAATGAAAGTCCTCACTCTTCCCAGCAGCACCTTGATTACTGAACTCAGTCTGTGCTCAAATAAGGTCTAGTTTTCACCTGCAATAAGAAATGGTATCATTTAGAGCAGTGTTCAAGTTTGTGTTGGAATCTGTTGACCTGATGATGGGTCAAAACTGCCATCTAGTGGACTGAGTGCGTCATGAATAAGGCTTGGACTCCGTTACCTGTGCTTTATTTAACAAAACCATCACAATATATATCATTTAAATATCAAATATTGCTATGACAACATTTTATGTTTCTGCTTGAGTAAATAATTAAAATGCTGTTAGGGTTATTCACAAAAATACAGGCTACATTTCTGGGTGTTTTACAGTCTTTCAGCTCATTGTTTTGGTTTAACTCTGTTAAATCTATCAACTATTTGATAAATATGGCACAAACTATGTATTCCTATCTGGACTTTATGCGCTAAACACAGTGAATATTTAAGTTACATGAATTACCAGCCCGAGACATGACTCTGAAGGAGCGAGCTAAGCAATAATATGCTAGGACACTCAGCAACTGCTTTATTTACAATTTTATGTGCTTAAATTTTACTGTCTCGCATCTGTACCTGCTTATACCATTAGGAAAGGAGAAAAGCGTATAAAACTGTCATAGCCGTAGCTATGATTGAGGATGCTGAGGTTGTGTTTCCTGTTGGTTTTTTGTGACCTGGCAACCTGAGCTATAGAGCATATTTCTTTCATTAATTCCACTGTTTTGTAATTCACCCTTGAAGTTCGTGTGGGTTTCATGCAATGATCTGATCTCATCACCTCAATATTGCATATTTAATCATCCCAACAATTCATAACTCAGCATGAGAGCATGCAATAACTCAAGTTACACAGCATTACTCGGCTTATCTAATTGTACTAAATGTATTTAGGAGCTGGTATTTTATATAAGCACAATTGCAGCAGTAATTCTATTGTTTTTAATGCTTTCTTTATTTAGCCTACATGGGTATAAGACATTGCACGAATCCAAATATAATTTCTGTGTTTTGTCTTCTTGTGTTTGTCTCACATTAATTCCACTGGTTTGAAGCTGTTTTCATTTCCTCTGTTAAGCTTCTAAAATTAAACTAATCTTCTTTGCTCGTCCCATCCCACCCAATCTTGTTGTTTGAGCCTACGCTCAAACTTGTGATTCGGTATTCTACAGTGGGGAAGATGAGCAGCACATTACACTCCAAAGGCAGACACGTCAAGTGGCTTTGAGATTATGATGCAGAGGGTGTTGTCTTTGAGATACGCAGAAGTGAAGGAGGAAGGCGGTTGGGGGGGATTATAAGACGCCCTTATAACTTTTTCCCTCATTAATCTCTGTGGGGGGATACAAGAGTCTTAAAATGCTAATATCCAATGAAGATGTCAGCAGTGACATTTTCCAGTGGTAGTGCAGAACAAAGTAGGTTATGATGCAGTAGAAAAACTTTTCTTACTTTACTCATCTCACTCATTAATTTGAGTCTTTTTTTCCACAGACATTCATGTTTTATAATCTCACTTGTACCTACTTATCCTTCTATGGCAAGTTGGGGGTTCACATATGTTGTTCTAAAGTATGTCATCAGGCTCCTTCTGTCCTAGAAAATAACAATTTAAGACAATAACTTGAGTAAGATACAAGTTGATTCTGTTTAATTTAAGCACAATCCACTAATTTACAGGAACTTAGTTTAGGTCAATGTGGCAACAAGACAAAGAGCCAACAATCAGAGATATCAAGTATGAAATGATGTTTACAGCAAACACTGATGGAGAAAAACTAATTCTTTCTATTTCTATCCATTTCCTTAAAGCACCCATTGATTAAAAATAAATCACAAAAAAAATTGTGTCTCATTTAATACTTTACTTCCATAGCCAGATTAGTCCAGAAGGTAGAAAATAAAATGTACTGCAGCTCGTTCCTTTTCCTTCCTGATCCAAGGACGACTGATTCTCTGAAAATCCCTTCTGAGGGGATATGATTGTTTTCGACACACAGTCATTCTGTTTAGGTTTTCATGCCGACCCTCATGCTGCCAAGCTCTTGTCAGCATCAGCGACATTCACAGCACCCTTGAGAATGAGAATCTGACGGCACTAAAGGTTTCCATAATAACGATCTCTGTTCTCATAATCTCTGTAGGCAAACTTGGCGTCCTTCTTGCTGTGCGGGATTCGTCCAAAGGGCGTGTGGTCATTAAAACACGTGTCAAAGACCTCATCAACTATTTTCTCCGCATGCTCTCTGTTAATTTTCCTCACAGCCAGGATAGAGCGTATGGCACGACCACGGACACATTCCTGGCCAAGAAAATATGATGAGTTAAATGTTGAATTAAAGAAACAAAAATAAAACCTGCTATAGTTACAATTACAATCAGTGCAGGTACCTGATGGTGCTGCTTTACGCCAAAGTTGAATCTGGAAAATTCATTGCTAAAGGAACAATCGCCGCTGAGGTTAGCTGCCCGAATCTGCAGAAAATTACACAGAAAAATCTTGACATGATTAGTGAACAGACTCAAGCCAATTTGACACCACTGTAAAAGTATTGCACAAGCATTGAGCCTAGTCAGCACAAGAATTTGGGAAGGTTCAGAAAAGGAAGAAATCACTGGTGTACTGGGCAACATGAGACAGAGTGGGTCTTCCCATTTCAATCATTTTGAGGGGGACTGCACTGTAAATGCAGCAAATGCTGAACCCATCACTCACCTCAGAACAGGCTAGGTGTCTGATGTTATTAAACCAGTCAACATGGGCCCGGCAGTGATCGAAGGCATGAATGAGCTCATGTGTGACCACTCGGTTCATATGAGACTGCTGGTGGATGTTGTTCTGGCACAGAACGATCTGGAAACAAATGCAAATGTCATAATCGCCACCAAAAATAAGTAAAGTTCTATTAACCCAGTACAATCTACAATATCTTGCTTATCTTTATTACTTGAGAAGATGCTGCATCGAAGCCTCCGCTGACCGTCCCATCGCAGTCCTCACAGGAGAAATGTCTCTCTTTAAACACATTGCTATGTTGAACGAAAGACAAGTGTCCTTGTTATGTAATCACTTTGTTGTTTGTTACTTTTCTGTAACAATAATTACAGTTTTAAGTATTTTGAAGTTTAAATTACTGACACAAACAGCACAAAAATGAGGAAAGTGCAATTTCACGTAATTAATATAAATGACAAAAGACAATAAATTCGATTGGAGATTATAACGAATATGCAATAACAATGTTGTGTTGTAAAACATCCCTTTGATGCATTATATTAAAACAATTATACTTCTTGTTAAAGTATAGTCATATTTCTCTATTTGCAACTTAATACTACAAATATCTGCAGTAATATTGTATTAGATGTTATTTGTGAATAGCGCATTAGAGCAGCCGGGGGTTTTCAGGGGGCTTTACTTGACAGTGGATGCATGATGATCAATTGTTAAATTGTATTTAAAATGATACTAACCATCCTGAGCTCTTCATGGCACTGAGGAGGAGTTTGGCATATGGACCTGACAGCAGCACAGAAATCAGTTAGCATGAAACTGACAGAAACCACCAGCAGCTACATCGCATTACGTCCCTGCTGTTGTTCACACAGCGAGATTAAAACATTTACTCAGCAGTGGCACTGGAAATCGCAAACATGAATAAACTTTTATTCAGATAGGTTCATCAACTGTTCACTGCTGACATGACATCTCGAACTAAAAGGGACATTTGCTAGCTAGGATACTCACTAGTTTCCATTGCCAAGTGTAACATGTACTGACACTTGTGCTTGAACGTGAACAGGCTTTCCCTCAAAAACCCCTTCTTTTGATTTCCCTTTTTTCTCTCCGGGAACAATTCGTATCCATATTCCCCTTCCTCTTTAGTCTGGTCCATGGTATAAATATTGCCCGCAGTTTTCAATTATAGGTTAGCTACGGCTAGCTAGCAAGAGAGGTTATCACAGTTTTGTAAATCACGTGATAGATGTAGGTCAAAGGTAATAAGCAGTAATATTTATTTTGGTTGTTATTATTGGTGATATTATTGTTCACAAAAAACAAATTCTGTTCAGTTTCAAGTAAAACAGTACCAACAATACAATAAAACAATACTTATAATATGTGCGTTGTTTCCAATGTAGTTTTGTGAAGACAAATGTCGTGTAAAGATCGCCTATGCAGAACAGACAAGCAAGTCCATAACTCGAAGCGTGATCCCAGATCCCACAAAAATGACTATATTTAGTAACTAAACGTAATTGTAGATCAGTATGAATGTCCATTTTCGTGAAGTAAAATGTGCATCCTCATTACATGTGCTTTCTTGTAGATTAGTTGTTTGGGGACTACTACAAACCGACTAAGAAAGTCAGAGCAATAGCTTCTTACTAACGATCTTCGGTTACGCCTGCGTAGCGTCAACGCCGCATGGGCTTCTGGTACTGCGCTGTCATGGCTGCGAACATAAACAGACGGCTATGAACGACGGTATATTTTGTTGTATTAGCTAGTTCAACTGTTTGTCGGGCGTCGAAGAAGTGAAAGGTATTTTACAAGGTTTATGTAGCTAATGGGTCTCTGTTATTTACTTTATCCCAGAATATTTGAAAATACCGCTAGAATGCTAACTCCTAGCCGCATAGCATGACGGCGTGATTCTCGTGTCTCTTGCCTGCAACACCAACTCCGTGACTGCAACAAAAGCGCTAACAAGTGTTAAGAAATAAATTTGGAAAAACTGTCTTTTTCACAGAGAGTAACATGTCCGGAGGAAACAAAGCCATTGAGTTGCAGCTTCAGATGCGGCAAAACGCGGATGATCTGCACAGCTTTATGAGGGAGCTGGAGAGCTGGGAGACAGACATAAAGAAGAAGGACGAGGAACTGAGGACAGGAGGTATACAGGGCGTCCAGGTTTGTTCCTTCTGTAGAGATCCATCTATCTCAGGATGTTTAGGATGAAGTCTTTCAAGTGTTATGAGCTTTCAGTGTATCTGTCTTTTAGCAAAAACTCCCACCTGTGCGCAACAAAGACTACAAAACTAAAATGAGAGACAGGAGGAAGAAGAAGAAGAAGAAGGAACCTTGTGATAACGGCGATTTAAACCATGAGGAGCCCAAACAAGCCTCTAAAATAAAATCATATGACTATCGATCGTGGGACAAATTTGACGTGGTAGCTAATGCTTTCTTATATATAAAGTACGTCAGTGTGTGAATTCATTGACTAAACTAAAGTCAACTCTTAATGCGTCTGTGGTCACAGGACAAAGCTCTGGCAGAGATGGATAAAGAGGAAAGTCCCACAGAGTCAAACGAGTCAGACTCTGAGGAGGCTGCAGTTGATGAGGAGAGAGCTTTGGCCGAAAAAGAGAAAGTAAATACTGAATGATCGAGAAGGTGCAAAACACATTAAAAAATGTTTTATTCTTTTCTAAGACGCACTACATTTTTATTTTTAGGGCAACAAGTTCTTCAAAGATGGGATGTACGATGATGCTATTGAGTGCTACACCAGAGGGATGAGTGCAGATCCTTACAGTCCTGTGCTTCCCACAAACCGAGCCACCTCCTTCTTCAGGCTCAAAAAGTAAAGACCTGGCAGCTGTACTGTGCTGATCCTAAAAAAGTGGAAGGTTTAATGTCTCTGTAAACCATGGAGAATTTTATTCTTTGCAGATATGCTGTGGCAGAATCCGACTGCAACTTGGCAATCGCTCTGGACACCAATTACTTCAAAGCGTATGCACGAAGAGGAGCCGCTCGGTTCGCACTGAAGAAGTATGAATCCGCCTTAGAAGGTAACAAGCATTGAAATCATTGAGAGAGTCTGGTTTAACCTGAGAGCGCTGATGACTGCATAGATCTTTTTCTGAATAGATTATCAGATGGTTCTCACACTTGATCCCGGAAATGTGGAAGCACAGAAAGAGGTGAAGAAAATCCAAGAGGTGAGTGTGACATGACTCATTTGGGTTGTGTGGGCCTCTCAAGTCTCTCTGTATTTGATTCTTTTATTTCATCCTGTTTTCCTGCTGGTTTCAGGCCCTTGGACATCAGGTACCAGCTGTTCAAAGTGAAGTTACTCAGCTGCAGGAGGCTCCCCAAGTTGACCCAAATCAGCAGAGACTGATGGAGGAACGGCAGAGCAGACAGGAGGCGGTTATACAAAAAGACAGAGTAAGCTTTCCTGTGACTTTTACTGTGATAGTACTGAGTCACTTTTGAAAATGCTCATGAGGACTTCGGCATGTGCTTCGCAGGGGAATGCTTATTTCAAAGAGGGGAAGTATGAAGCGGCTGTAGAGTGCTACAGCAGAGGCATCGATGCAGACAGCATGAACGTTCTTCTTCCCGCCAATAGAGCCATGGCTCTCCTCAAGCTGGAGAAGTAAAAACAATGTTATTTTTATCCTTTAAGATAAGTTCAGCTGATCTTTGGATCTTTCTCTGCCGCAGCTTATGTACAATATGCAACAACTGTAGCACAATTGATCTTTGTGTAACTGAAAACAGCTCGGATTGACAGAAGATTGTTTTTTGTGTTGTGTCTGTTTGCTGCAGGTATAAGGAGGCAGAGGAGGATTGCTCTAAAGCCATTTCCCTGGACAGCACTTACACCAAAGCTTTTGCTCGCAGAGCCACTGCCAGAGTTGCTTTAGGGAAACTGGAAGAGGCAAAACAAGGTGCTGTACTGTACATGATGGTGCATTTTCTTTTTTACTCCTGGAAGCGCAGAAAGCTGCAGCTTTTCTAGTTTGACTGCTGTTGGTTCCATGTTTGTGTTGCATTGTGTGTTTCAGATTTTCAGGAGGTCTTAAAACTGGAACCAGGGAACAAACAGGCCCTGAATGAACTCCAGAAATTTCAGATTGTAAGTTTTAAGATTACTGGCATAAAACATAATATACTGTACATCCTGTACTGTGCATATGTTCTTTACATCACCTGAGTCAGAGGATTTCTGTTTTCATGTGCACTCCTGCATTCTTTGTTGCTGTTGCTTGTTTGTGATCTTGGTGCACGTCTCTTTCCCTAATATCATTGTGTTGCTTTAGGATGCGGGTTCTAGTGGCCTTCTTCAAACGGAGGATGATTCGCAGAGGAGAACAGTCAAGTCGATAGACAAACCAACACATCTGCGCTCAACTGTGAGTTCTAACATTGTCTATTATTAAGCATTTCCTGGCGAGCGAGTGTGACACGAGCGGGTTTTGCCAGGCCCAAATATTTTTTTTATTATGAACCATATTTTGAGGGACAGAGAATTCATTTCTGGCAATGTTTTTGTCTTTTATTCACTATTAGTATATAAATGCAAAATACAAACCTGCTCAATTTAATGACTCACTTAAATTATGTGAATTTAGTTGTTGAAATAATCATGACGTCTCTTTGAGCTTCTTGAAGACTTGATTAGTGTTTGTCTTTATGCTTTAGGCATCAGTCATTATCCTTATTACCTGTATGACTTATTCAACAATAATGTGCCAATGTCTTGGCAGCTGTGACAGTGTTGATAAATGAATACGTTGTCTCCATGTTGACATGTTGTAGCATTATTTGCCCTGTAGGTGACAGAAGAGATTGATCTGGTTTTTGACCTGCATGGTTTTATCTGCTCTAGAATTATTCATCAGGGTCTTATGTTGACTGTTTGAATATGAAATGCTGTACAGAAACCTCTGAGGAGGATCGACATTGAAGAAGTCAGTGGAACGGTGACGGTGCCTGAGGAAGAGTCAGGTGCGTCCAAGCCCTTTGTTGAAGAGACGGTGAGGGATGCCGAGGACGGGTCCTCTCCCCTGTCAACATCACCTAGCGCCAAGATGATCAAGATAGAAGAGATAGCAGACGTCCCCTCACAAACAACTGAGCAGTACGTGGCTCAGTTTTCTTACTGGTTAAAACCATTTGAGACAATATTTCTTTTAGTCTTTCTGCATTTAATGTTATTTTCTTTCTGGTGTGTTATTTTTATAATGTCCACAAACCACTAAATGTTGTTATTTTAGGAATTCTCTACTGACTATTTTCACCCAATAAATACAATCTTCTTCTGTTTTCCAGACTCACTGTGAGCAGACACACCAAACAACTGGTACAGGAGGACAATACTCAACTGTGCACTAACCCCTGCTCGGCAGCACCTGAGCTACCTCCTCCACCCTCCAACAGCTTCCAGCTGGAGGCAGACCTTCGCAAGATCGGAAACCAGCCTGAAGTCATTTACAGATATCTGAGGGTGAGCAGTGGCTTAGAAGTTAATACATGGTTGTTTACGCCTTTACTGGCAAATGTAAATATTACCCTGCGTTATTTTGTTATAGCCAAACCTCTCAGCCTGGTTCTGTTCTTTTTTTCTGTTGCAGCAAATCAAGCCCGACACTTATGTAACGATTTTCCATAACTCACTTGAACCTGACATCCTCAATCAGATCCTGAGGACTCTGCATGATTTTTATATGAAGTAAGTATTTAATAAAATGAATTAATTTTAATGAAATCTGGTTTCTGTTGATATAAACGTGCAGCATTTTATGTAAACCTCTGCTTTTGTCCAGGAATGAAGAGCCGACTGTAACGCTGCAGGTCCTCAGCAGTCTGGCAGGTGTGCGGCGCTTTGACATGGCCGTCATGTTCATGTCATCGATGGAGAAGAAAGGTGACGTCTCCACGGTGTAGTAACACAGCTGATTCACACTTTCAACCTCACGTCACTTTAATAGTTGCTGTCTTGTCCTCTTTCCCCCCAGTGCTCAAAGAGCTGTTTGACTTCCTTCATCAGGCTGAGCCGGACACATCATGTCTAACAGCCTTACAGAAGAAGTACTGTGTCTGACCTTCAGCTTCTGTCGGTTTTACATTTTCAACACTGAGTGCTTCTTTGAATTGATTTAGGTTTAGTTTTATTCTAATTCGTAATAACTCTCCATTGAACCCAGTCTTTAAAACATGCATTTAAACCAACCGTTAAAATGTTACAGGCCTTAACTGTTCATAAAACTGCATTTATTCCAAGTTGGAAATTCACAATATGTAGATTATGCCTCTGGCCTAAGGGCAAAATAAACTTTTCATATTAAAGTTCACAACAAACAGATTTCCAGTGCAGAGCCCACCTCCCCTACCGGGATTATTCATTATTTATGGAGACATAAAGAACAAGAGCAGCAGTATAAATTCATGTATATACATCAGTGTGTGTGGATACAGGATATATCAACATTTCTACTTGGATTTCTGGTGAAGTTTGATGATTACAAACATGTTGCGATAATCCCAACCAGAAGGAAACAAAGGTATGAACCTGCTGTTCATCTTGAACGCAGTGTAAATTCCAGACAGTTCTTAAAACCAAGAGCCGTTGGTTAAACGTGGTTACATTAAAGCGACTTTGCCATACAAGTGTTCTGCCATCACATATTCGGTTTGTTTTCAACAGGCCTAATTACAAATAAAGATGTGTTTTGTTATTTGCGTGGGGACTGTTGATTCATTATCAAGAGTGGTTGAAGAATAATGGTTTGATTTCAACATCAGTCAATCTTAGTTGTGTCACATACAACAGATGAATTAGCCATGGGTAATCACCCAAATGGCAATCCATCATTTATTAAATAATGAGACATAATAGATTATTAAAGACAATTGGAGTCTTGTCTTTTGTAAATAAAATCCACACATGAACCATATTCATTATTCATACGTGTCTACTTTGTCTCTTTATCAAGTACACAAAGAGGTTGGCAGCTGTCCCAGCCTGCATTGTCATAAAGGCAGGAAGTAACATCCTGGTCGGTGTGAAACAGTACACAGTGCTTAAGCAAACATATGCATGAGCACAGTAAATGTCATCAATCAGTTTACCATCTGTGTGCGGAGCATTTGCAAAGCAGGGCAGTGTTGTTAGTTGTGTCTCAACATCCACACCAGCGGGGATCTGAGGAGAAAAGCATGAACTGAGTTTAACTAGTAGCAGCTCGAAACTGCATTGAAACCAACTCAGCCTCCAGCAGCACCTTACCCGATACACTAAGCGTCTCGTTGACCGCCGCCTTTGTCCCGGTGACCGTGTTCTCAGCCTGGCAGCTGATAAACTCTCTGGAAACGTGTCCGTTCACGGTGATGTCGATTGAGCTGCCTGTTGTGGTCTTGTCGTACAGGGTCCATGTGAAGCTGCAGGAGGGAAAGCACTCAGCTGAGCACAGAAAAGTCGCCGTGACCCCGATTTCAAGAGAGTTGGGTCCTGAAATGACCACATGTGTGGGCCCATCTGAGAAAGAGGAGAGAATTTACAGATTTTTTACTTGGTCCACAGCATAATAAGACGACCGTCGAGACTTAGGTGTACTCACAGTTTACTGTTAATTTGTAGGGAACAGACTGGATTGGCGCCCCTCCCTCTGCCACTGCACATAGGTATGAACCATCATCTGTCTGCAGGAGAGGACTGAAGGTCATCGTAACATTGCCAGGAGAGAAATGCACTCTTTCAGACGCTGCAACTGGTTGTTTGTTCCCGAGCCATATAATTGAGGCTGGGTTCTGAGCGCCAACACACTCCAGTGAGAACGAGTTTCCTGCCACTGGTGCAGCCTGAGACGTGGGATGCACCGAGAAGGGGTCTGTGCGCAGAGAGTATTCAAAAAGGAAAGTTAGTCAGACATGATGTGATGAGTATCCCATGTTTCGTGGTTGTGCTATCATTTGGAAGTGACGTTGGAGTGATGTTACCAACTTACCAATGACAGTGAGGTTTATGGTGGCAGTGATCGCGACATGAGATACAGTGTTGGTGGCCTCACACGTCAGAAGTTCCGTTTGCGAGTAGTCGCTAACAGTGATCTCTATGTGACTGGCGAACTTCAGCTTCAGCCCCTGGTGCATGATGGGTAACTGCACTTGATTCCCCTGGAAGGTTTTCCCCATGTACAGCCATGTAAAGTCGCAGGATGGAATGCACGCAGCTAAGCATACGAACGTGTACTGTTTTCCCAGCGTCACCGTATTTGCACCTTGGATGCTGATATCAGACTGACCTGCAGGAGGAGTTTGAGACAGACGCTCTCAGAACATCCATGTATCATAGCGCTCCAGTCATATGCCACCAGGAAGGTCGTAGCAGCATTGTACTTATATTGAAATGAAACGTTGGTGCATTGTGTTGCTAATTTATTTCGTATTTAGGAAGACTGTGTCCTTTTATGATTCATTGTATTCTGTGGCTGCCATGCAAATGTAAAATATAAATCACAGTGTAATCTGCGATAAAAAGCCTTCACACAAATGCCAGACATTAGTACAGTTAACTAACTTTGTGCACTCACATCCTGCCACATGTTCTCAGGTCAAACGTACTTGCCACCCAAAGATTCAGAGCTGTAGAGATGTAGAGATGCGAGACAGTGTCCTCAGCCTGACAGAGCAGAGTTTCAGAGGAGACCGTGCTGGCAGGCGGAGTGACTGAAATTGTGTCTCCCTGAGCTGTGCCGAACGTCTGGTCTTCCAGGACAATGGTCCATGAGTAGCTGCAGGACGGGTAGCAGTCAGCTGAGCAGGTGAACACAGACGTAGCCCCGAAAGTCAGCATGGGCGGACCGTTGATCTGTATGTTTGATGGGCCCTCTGCAACGTTTGGAACAAGATGTGGTTTAAGAAAACGCTGCAGAGGAAAATCACCCATTGTCTGACTCACCTGGGTGAATCCTACCTGTCACTTGCAGCGTCTTTTGGACAGTAACTGACCTCCCTGTTGTGGGGTTGACCACTGTGCAGGTCAAGGTCTGTGCTGGCACCAAGTTGTGGAGCTGCAGGGTCAGCTCCGGCCCCTGCGTAGTCACATTGTCCCTGCTCCAGGTGAAATGGCACTCGGGGAAGCAGTTGGCCCAACACTCAAAACCATAAGGGATTCCCACTGTGATGACATCCACCCCAGAGATCTCCACTGAGGATGGCCCATCTGTTAGGAAAGACATTAAAATCATTTACATCATGACAGCCTAGAAGTCTCTAGCAAATACAAAAATCAGAAAAGAGCCAAAAGCGTTAGCTGTGATGCAGATTTTAAACATCTCACATTAATTACAGTAAAGTGTTCTTACATGTGCTGTCCTCCATGGCTCCACCCTGCTCAGCATCACTGACAGAAACACCTTGGATACAAGGAGTAAATCCACATTTTATGATGAAGAATGTCCTAACTAATCGGGATTTACCTGTTAAAATGCTAAACTGCTGACTGGTCAGAGCAGGGGAGTGTCTTACCTGCCTGGCAGGTGAGCAGCAGCAGCAGCAGCACACAGGACGAATGGTGAACCATGGCGCCCGCAGACACTCACAGAAGAACTAACCTCAAACCTATCACCATCTATAGTCTTATAATGCATGGAATAAAAGGCTGTGCCCACTGTTATCACTGGCTCATACAAAACACAGGCAACAAATTGCCTAATGTTCCTGGCAAAGGATTGCAGGTTATCAGCAGGGTTCATTCTCTGCAGAGGGCGTGCGTGAAAGGAGCCAACGTACAGTGTGGTTTTGTCTTCTGTGGGTTGTTGTTGTTTCTTTTGTGTTTTCTTTTTTGCAGAGCTGATAATGTAGCCGTCTCTACTTTCATATCTCAGTGCAGCCGCACGCGTATTAATTTTAAATGTGATCGCAACATCTTGATAGAATACAACCTGCTATCTGCGATTTCTGATATGTTTGTGTTTTATTTGTGGTGCTGCGCTACTTGTAATTTTGACATAAAGTTTCACGTGTTGTCAGCCTAAACGGGAAACAAACACATTTATCTTACAGCAAAGGAAAATGTCAACCTGTCATCTGTGATTATAGGTTTTCAACAATGTTAATCACACAACTGCAATATTTTTGATCACATTATGGCTTCAGTTGATTCACCTACACATCATTTTACCATCATGAAACAAGTTAATGTGTAAATGTTAAGGGATGAGTAGTGGTTGATTACTTGATTCTTTCATTTGCTTTCATGGAGGTTTGCACAGTTTTAAAGAAAAAGGCATCAAGTGTGGTCTGTCCCAGGTTTAATTCATCCATCCATTTTCTTAACAGTTTGTCCTCGTCCAGCTGTACAGGTACCCTGTTTGTTTTTTTTATTAAAGTAAATCAAAGTAGTCCTGTGAGCCATGGGTGGATCCTTTAACTGGTATTTGATTGAAGATCACAGAAAACGTTCACTCTTAAAGTCTGCTCAACAAATGTTTCATTTCATTTCTCTACACAGTTGTAAAAAAAGTGTAACAGTCTCCCTGGTATAATATTTATTAAGATTTGCAGCGTATGACATATATGAATAACATTTCCATGTATGTGATGGACCAGCTGTCCTCAGCCTGCAGGTGGCGCTAATGCTGAACCGGTCCCTGCACACACACATGCAGGTGTTTTCACTTAGTCTGCCTCATTATGTGGGTGTGTACAAACTGCTGCTAACTTTATTGCATCTGACTGAGACTAATCGCAGATTTGTAGGAAGCTTAATTATGTTTTGCAGCTTTTGGCAGTTTTCTGGCATAGTTCTAGTTAAACCACACGAGTGGACGTCTGACTGAGAACACATGCTCCAGAACTAATCACAGCAACGCTGCAATACTGGAGTTATGAATTATTTTATATCAAGCATGAAATGTTTCTTACATGTTGCATGAATGAAAAAGAAGAATTGTTCAGTAAAACCAATCAGTGCTTTTTATTTGTTTTAGACCTGATGTTTTCCTTGTGTCAGTGTGGTTTCTCACAGAACGTTATAATTATATTTACACATTAATAAACTGGTTATTATATTGCATGGTTTCAGTCCCTGCTGCACACTTTGATTTTTATGTCACTCAGTGTAAAGTGCAAACATGCATCCGCCCTCTGTCAACATCTGAGACAAATGGAAAGTAACGTTAGGCAGTGTGAGAAGTGACTCGTGACTCAACCACCTTTCTTCTTCGCACGTCCATTCACTAAACCTAGAAAGAAGACAGGGAATAAATGAGTTTTATGATAGTATCGTTAACACCTGCTGATGGTTTAGTCCCTCTCACCTGTCTCTGTTAGATCACAGTGTAAAAGCAGCCGAACTCAAGCAGGCCAACAGCAGCAGGGCCGCCGTCTCTTCAAGACGAGTGGATAGGTTAGAGTCCTGCCCTGAACGAGAGGTAAAAACTTAAACACAGCAACAAAGTGTGTCAGTGTGATGCACAGTTATTTCAATCAAACCGCTGCGTGCTCCTATTAGGTCAACTACCTTTTCTATTTATCATTTTTAAAGCTGTGGCTGTTTCTCAGCTGCGCATTTAAATATAGTCTTTTCTGCTAGTCCTATAGTGTAGGGGCTGTGATATGGACCCCTGATGGACCCGCTGAAAAACAGACAGTGATGACTATTGAGAAAGCTAACTCTCTTCCAGGCTGTAGCTTCATATTCACCAAATAAACTGAAAAACTACCTCTTAAACTTGTAATACTGGATGCTAACTTCAATATATTGGGGCATAGTTGGGAATCTGCCTCTGTTTTACTGGACAAATGTTCTTTTTACCACAGTGACAAATCATGTTTCACTTACGTGCTACAGTTATTTTCTGAGTGGTAGAAACAAACATCCCAGACACACTGTTGGTGGCTTTGCAGATGAGCACTATGGGGCTGCTCGTCTCATGAGGATTGATAGAGATCACTCTGCCTTGTCCACCGATCCATGTGCCTTTATCTATCCTCCAGGCATAGGCACAGGACGGCTGACAGTAGGCATGGCAGCTGTAGGTGTAGCTCGCTGACGTATTCACCAGACCGGTCCCTGTAATGGAAACGTTGGCAGGTCCAGCTGAGACGAGAGCGTCAGAGATGACTCATTATTGGGGCTCGGTGTTGCTAAGCATTTATCCTAAAGACCAATCACAACCCAACATTCACACCTGCAACTAGTTTGTCACCGTAGCAATCACGTTCACTGTGTCACTTGTTGCTGTGCATGTCACTGTTAAGGCCTCCACCCAACTGTAAACTGTAAAGGCGAGGACGTTTCCCTGACCCCGAGCGCTCTGTCCATCCAAAGACATCGAATAGGTGCATGCAGGACAATCGCCGTCACATTCAACGCTGGCCGGGACCCCCACAGTCACATAGTCTGGACCCAAAATTGATACTCTCCCTTCTGAAAGTGCAAACAGCCACAGTTAGACGTTAAAGAGACACTTTTCTACACAAGTACATTTAAAGGTAGGTTTATGTTTAAGCTGATATAGGCAGCACCATGTGAAATGACCTACTGTTACCATGGCTGCGTAGTTCAGGCTGCTCTCCAGCTGAAGACACAACTGGCTGAAAGCCTAAGGTCGTAACACCACACTTCATTAACATCTAACTCTTACTGAGCAAGTACAGGAGAAAGATTCACTTATGTCCATTGTTTTATAAATACGTGAAGGCCATGAGCAGAAATAACGTTGTTTGATAAGTGAGTGTTGATTCAAAACTAACAAAAGCCAGTTCAACAGAAAAACCTCCTTTTACCCACTGATTTAAACTTCACGTAAACAACATACAACAATGCTCCGTAGTTTGTGATCTAACGTATGTAACTGATAAAAAAAAAAACTCTGTATACTGCTCCAACAGACTAGATATAAAATGTTTCCTTCACTCATTTAAGTCAAAAGTAAATTCCCGGTGTTACCTGCGAGAAACAGCAGCAACAAAAGCCTGCTGAGATTTAAATGTGTCCCCCGGTTTGTTTAGACACGGAGGTATTATCCATTGTGCTGAAGTGTACCTCCAGCAGGAAAGAAGACAACTACTTCTACAGTACACAGTCAGTCAACATGAGAAGGCAAACAGCTCTTATCACGCACAAGCTGACAAGAACCAGAGGTGATTTCTTAGTTACTCTGATAAAAAGAGTATCGATTAGAACTAATGGCAGGTCGGTCAGTACACTATATTCCACAGTGGCTACAAAAAGATTTCACTGTTACCACTTTTTCAGCGGCTGCGAAAAACAGATTTAGATGGTTACTATTACTATGAGAATTTACTAGTACAGAGGCGTCACCCCTGCTCCTTCGGAGCCTTTGTCCTGCTGGTTTTATATTAGATGAACATGTCTGATCCAGGTTATGGACAGTGGGTAGGATGAGGATAGTTCCTTTGTTTTCGTGTCCTGCCTTAGAGAGAAAGCTTTGGTCTAATCATTAGAGGCTGATGGCATGCGCGTTTCCTTTGGGCTCTCTAAACTCTAAACTTTATCATCATTTTAAATATTTTCACAATCATTTGGCACACAAACGCTAAAAAGAAAAGAGAGCTCCTTCACAACTGAGTCAATTCCATTTATTGTAAGCAAAAAAGAACACTGTCAATAACTAAAGCATAAAAAAGTCTGGACAAAACAATATCATTTTGTGTTTGTCTGTCAAAGTGACGTCTCCCTCGAGTCTCTGGGCGGCCTGAAGGTCAGGATCTCTGTGAATGTGTGACCTGCACAAACACAAAGGACGAGATTTAGGCATCAGTCTTTTGACATCATGTCAGCATCCGTTCAGATCCAGAGAGACGTCAGGAAGCCCGTCAGTGGCCTCCTCTGGCAAAAAGCAGGTACTGAAATAACACTCACACATTACTCTGCCCCAAACGCAGGTGACACTAATATACCTATTAATATTATTTAAATAATGCTTTTATTTTGATCTTATACGGTGGCATGACATATATATGTATATCAGAGCTGTTACAGTTGCTTTAATCTAAATCAGCCTCTGTCCTCCTTACGTTTCCACTGGTCCAGTGGCAGGTCTGTGTTGTCCATGGTCGGATCATACAGCAGCGCCTCAGTCTCCTCATCCGTATCTCTGAACTCGCTGAAGAAAGGCAGGTCCAAGGCCTCTGAAGCGCTCACCCTCTGCTCGGGATCCAGGAGCAGCATCTTTTCCAAGACGCACACTGCTGCGGGGACAGGGACACGTCACGGTCAGTATGATGGAGTTAACCAGCAGCTGGGTAAACACGAGAACAGGGATCTCCACATACCATTTGAGCTAGCTTTGGTAATAATAGAATGCAAGTCTTTTTTGGGCACTTTGGTCAGACTTCTGAGGTAGTTTCTGGCCTGTTGAAAGGAAAACAGAATCCTCTGAACGTAATAGTAAAGCTCTCCACAGAGACATACTGTAGGCTGCATCTTCACTACATCTTACGTCTTGGCTCTGTAGCTTCATAACGAAGTCAGCAGTTGGCGTTCCTGTAATCTTCATGATTTCTCTGAGCTGGTGAAGGTCTGGCAGCAGCTGTGGTCAAGTTTAATCTAACTCACGAATAACGTGTAGCAATGGTGAAACAGGCGATTACATGCAACTGATTTGTGTTTACTTGTGAGGTTTTTCACCGGTAATTTACAGCAGATACAACAGACCCTAGAGGAAAGCATTAGAAAGGACTTGCACTGAACAGCTGTGAACAGTTTGCAGTTAAGGATACGATCGTTTCCCTTGAACAGCGGCTTTCCCAGCAGCATCTCAGCCATGATACAACCTGCTGACCAGATATCCACTGCAACAGAGAGCACACGTCAGCTCGTTACACCTTTGCTTCCGTCGGCACTCCTGCTGACAATGAATGTGGAGATTGAGGAGTTTACCGGTTTGAGTGTAGTGCATCCAGTTCAGGATAACTTCAGGCGCTCGGTACCAGCGCGTCACAACATAGCCGGTCATTTCTGAGTCAGCCTGCCTCGCTAGGCCGAAGTCGAGAATCTGAAGCAGGAGTAAAACAATGTACAGCATTACTGTACATGTAGCTGTATAGTTCATCAATGTGAGGATGGTAGCCACGCAGAATCATGTGGAGAAAAAGATGAATGCATGTACCTTTAACTCACAGTCTGGGTTAATGGCTAAATTTCCAGGTTTAAGGTCCTGCGGGGAACAAACATATGAGATTATGTAAACATACAATATGTGATAGTTTCATCATAATGCATTTTCTTCTCATCGTCATCTTCCTATAATAAACTATAATGACTTATGTGTGCATAGTGATTCAGGTCATAAAAGATTTTTAAGAACATAGTTAAAAACAGGCTTTGAATCCCTGAACGTTGACTGAAAGGTTGCTGTGTTTTTCAGGACAGACAATAGGAAACTAAACCCAGTTTAGCTTGAACATGAGAAATTCAAATGACCAAAACCCATTCTTATCATCTGTGCTGGTACAAACTGAGAGCTAAAAGACATCTGGAGCATTTCAATAGCAGGGAATTAACAGTGTATTCTCTTGTGGGACATTAGAAAGACACAGACACACACAGCAAAGCTCACTGTGTGGGAATCAGTCTGAATGGGACTGAGTGTGATAAAGAGGAAGAGCCCTCCCCCAAAGCTCATAGTTTCACAGGTCAAAGTTCACGTACCCTGTGGATTATCCCCGCTGAGTGGATATACTGAGGAGAGAGAGGACAGCTCACTTATTTTAACTAATTTAAATGCATTTAGTAATTCAAATATTCATACATTTGCTGGTAAAACTACTCACCTTGAGTCCTTTCAGCATTTGATAGACGAGGAACTGCACGCGGTCCTCCGATAATCTTTCCAGCTTCATCAGTTTGCCGAGGTCGGTACCCATGAACGGCATCACCAGGTAACTGAGGGCAACAGGACACCAGTCAAAGAATTCCAAGAAGCGTAAAAACAACTGATTTAATAATCAGAAACTTACAAGTCACGAAATCTGTCCAAAGAGATTTCAGCATTGAAAACATCCAGCAGCCCAATTACCTGCTCAGAACCAGAAACATTTATTTAGTTATTCCCTTTCCCCTTCGTCACATCACATCTTTATTTGTCACTTGACTGATGAGCGTTCTCACATTTTCGTGCTTCATGTGTTTGAGAAGCCTCAGCTCTCTGTAGGCTCTCTTGGCAAAAAGCTTGGACTGAAAGGGCCGGTGGAGTTTCTTGATGGCCACCTGTGTCCCCGCCCGGCGGTCCCACGCAGAACTTTAGGAACAAAAACACAACAAGCTCATTTGGAACATTTGAAATAGTTATGAGCTGCTTTTTACACAGTAGATGTTTTCACGCGTCTACGTGGAAATGACCAGTTCATAGAAATAACATTTGCTACTATAATAATTACACCTGTGCTCCCTAAAGGCCTGGTGGGAAGAAATGTCTTCCAAAGTATTCCCTGCACCTAACAAGGGTTCTTTGACTTTTCCCAACAACGCGACAGAGGGGGTGGATTTCTTTGTTGGCCCTCATCCACACAACACAATGCAAAGAGGGGCCACGCAGAACCAGCTGTGGAGAAACCACCGAGCAGAGTCTCCCACACAAGGAGAAGTGCTGCTGCAGGGATTTTACCCTGTGCTCTGTTTAGCAGACACAAAAGGACACAAAGGAGGAACACTTCAGGGAACAGGGAGTGTGGTTACGTTTCAGTAACGTCCTACCTGCTGACACAAATACAAGTCAAGTTTCCTTCCGGGACTTACCACACTGTCCCATAAGCTCCTGTCCCGACCTGCTTCAAATCCCGGTACCTCTCCGGAACCTCCCACACGGTTCTGTTCACCTCCTGCCGGTAGAACCCCGTCCTGGACCGGACAGCCATACTCCAGCGACTAGAGGAGGCGGAGGGCACGATGTGGCTGCGCGCGTTTGTCGGCTCCGCTCCGGACTCTCATGAGAAGAAACGCTTGTTTCTTCAGAACCAAAGACGCGCGTGGTGAGGAGTTTGGTCCGGTGCAAATTCCTCCAGATAAACTAGCTCACTCTCTCTCACTCACACACACACGGATCCTGGTCGCCCAGGGCAGCCTGTGGGTGTGTCTACTTGAGGAGGGGACCACAAAACATCTGCCACCTCCAGCCATCATGGTTTCCTCAAGGAACCTCATATAAACCCTAGAATACTTATTAAACATCATCTGTAGAAAGATTATTGCTGCTAAATACTGTAGAAAATATGACAATCTTAGATAAAGAAGTAAGTAAAATGCTGATGTGATTTTTAATACTATACTGTTGAATATACTTTGCTGAGCAGCAATGAATAGTAGGCCTGTAATAGAATATGCTGCTGTCTTATTACAGTATGGATTCACTAAAGAAGGAAGAAAGCTCATAATTACAGTGTTTTGCAATTAGAAGCACACTGTTGTCTATATTTAGGTTGATTCCCAACCTGGGGGTCCGACCCCCAGCAGGGGTCGCCAAAGCTTCACAGTGGGTCGTTAGGACATTTTAATGGGGGCAAAATATTTTTTATGGGTGTGCAGGACAAAAACTAAAATAGTGGAAATTTGTATTGTTTCTTTATAACAATCATCATGACACACGCAGTATTTATCATTCCACTGCTTTATGAAATCTGGGTTTTCAGATGTAAGATAACACCTTGCAAAGATGTGTGTGGGCAATGGACCAATTTCTCGCAAAATAGGTGGCTGTGGAATGTTTTACAGCGAGTTTCTTATATTCCCTGTCGCTTCATGACTTGAGATTCATCCCACCTTTCCCAAAAACACACCTGATTTCAATGCTCTAGTCACCATCCAAACAGAGGCACAATCTCACCTGACATCTCATCGTGGCCCAGAAGTTACAAGCCCCAAGCTCACATTAAATGCCATCTAGTTTGTTACCTTTGTATGAAAGGGAAACATAAGGAAGACATACACGGCAGTCTTCACATGAAATTATCTGTAAAGTCAAGTACAGCAGTAAACTAGTACATGTTGTCTTTTACAGCTATGAAGAATCTACACGCTATAATTCATAATGACAAACATATTTCTAAAGGAATAGTTGCTGAAAAATCAAGTTCCTTTGTTTGCCTGCACTCATAATTTACCAGGTTCTACCATCTCTGCACAGGACTTCTGTAGCCTCTAATCTGGTCACATGCCTGACTGTGGGATGACCAAATCTAAGAAGAGTCCTGGTGGCTTTACACTTTCTTCCATTTCTCTATAATCAATTGTGACTTTTGTCCTGATGTCCAGTCATTTCAACTTACCACAGGTAGACTACAGTCAAGTTCTGGACTAAAAAAGAAAGTAAACAGAAAAACAAATGCACTTGACCACAGTTTGGACTATAAATGGTCTGAATGCCTTTGTAAATGAGAGATTTCAGGATTAGATTTTAAATACGTTTTAAAAATAAAAAACAATTTTTACTTGCTCATTACTGTGTGACAGAAACAACAACTTATTGTGCTGAAGCTATGATTTCTCATGTTACCCATCACTGATAAATAATGAAATCATTAAACTCAGTTGTTTCAAAAATCACATGCCAATGTGTATTCATAAGATGCCTCTAACTTGTAACAAACGCACAACATACATATACATTCAGTTTGCAGATCACTACTCAAATCCACCACATGTACAACGCCAGCATAAGCACACAACACTTTAACATTCAGAACACACTTTGACTGAGACAAACTGATTCGACTTGTAAATTCAACATATTGCATCCAAAAGGCTGCATGTAGCATTCCAGTATGACGAAAAAATATAGTTCACATTAGGTTGTCTTTCTTGTGTTCCTCAAAAATGATTGCTCAATCATATATTAACTAGACTTACTAGAATGTTTCCTTTGTCCCTTCCTAACCTGTTGATATTTTCACTGACCTTAGTAAAAAAAACAACGGCTCAGCACGTTGTGGTTTTAACACAAGCAGATTATTTCTACCTCAGCAAAATCTAAGTAGAACAAAAATTCCATTTTGCTGAAGTCTGCCAATTGTCATAATTATCTGTATGTGCACTGAGCTCATGCTGCTTATACTAATGTTGCCCGTGACAGTACCCTTAACACAAGCATGGGTATAATAATCTTTACACGGTAGAGAACACTGCTTCAATGTTAAGGGTCATTAATCAATGTAGGAGATTTCTTTAATAATAATAAGAAATCATCATAAAAAAAATGTAAAAGAAACTGATAAATTGTTTAATAAGCTCCCTGGTAACCAGCAGCTGAATAAGGCTCAGGCTGGATGTTTGTCGAGTCATTGCTTGGACAGAGCTATGAGATTTATACTACATTAATATCCAGCAGTGTTGCACACCTTCTGCAAACTCTTTCTAACAGTTTACAAAATGCCTGCAATCTGACATATATAGTAAACAAAACCCATGCCTGTGAAAGACAGCAGAGAGTTCTCTGGAAACCTGAGGGGCATTGCGCCAAAGCCAACAGGTAATTAGAAACCAGCTGTCATGGGAAACTGTATATGAAACGTATACACAGACCTGCAGCACAGCCACCCTGTTCTGGCTTTGGCATTAATTCATTAGCTGGCTAACTGATAGCACAGTTGGTGTTTACGGTCCTGTAAGCAGGAGAGGATGATGTTCATCTGAGGAACAACTGTTTTTATTTGTTACTCTGTGGACATTCTAAAGACAAAACAAAATCCCCCTCTCTGCTCCTTCAGGTTAATTTAAAACCAACGTGACAGGTACAACACGCAGTCTTAATAGTTTTAATACCATACTAATAATATGTTGTAACAATAAAATGCAGAAAAATCATGCAGTAGTATGCAGGCGGAAGCTGTGCTCTGACATGACGTGGCATTGCTGCAAGCCATTAGACATGAATTCCATATACGTATACCTATATAAGCACCGACTGCTTACGGTATGGTGTCATAAAGAGGGTCCAGGTAGCAGTGCTGTCGTTGCTTTGGAAATCTGTGTGCATTTTTCTTGCTTAAATACTGTTCTATCAGTCCGTAAGTATAGTTTAGTTCTTAAAAGTTGCTCTCTTGTATGACTCCACGTGGTGCCTCTACGTCTCTTACGCAGTGAACTTCCCCATTTCGCCCTCACTCAGTGGAAACATAAGAGGAAGCAACTTTCTGCACTGCAATAGTCCCTTTAGCAGTTTCTACAATGCTTCCTGTAATCTGGCATCTGGTCCCGTGGAGATTGCAGTTGCAGAGTTATCCCGCAACAGTCCTTCTCTCACTCAGTGAGTGTGTGCTCCATCTCCAGGTAGAGGATGAGGTGGAGCATCGCCGGGTTTACTGCTCCACCTGAAGGCTATCGGTCTTGCTGCTGGATGCTTTAAGGCTGTTCACCTCTTCAAATACCAACTCTGTAAAAACAAAACAGAGAGAAAAATTCTTTTTCAGAGTCAATTTAAATAGTGAAATTGCAAAAGCACTAACTTTGCCATTTCATTGTCAAACACAAAGCATTTTAACATGAAGACTGAGAACTGTGCAAAATGGGGCTCTATGACTCAAATCAGCTCTGGGACGTTTTGCAAACCAAAAAAAACCCTCACTGAACTGAAACATTGCATTATAAGTGGCATCTTTCCAAAGCCACATTGCACTGGTGGCGTAGTGAGGGGCAACACCCATGCAGGTTTCAATTCGTGTACTGTACTCACATTTGTTGTGTATCTACTATTTCAATAAAGCTTCACCTTTCCATTCTTCTAGAGTTCGGTCTTTGCTCTCTAATGTTTGATCGTAGGGGGGGGCCTCTGGCTCGTCGTCTGGATCGTGGTACTGTGAGAAGTAGGGGTGGGATAGAGCTTCACAGGCCGAGATCCTCCCATCACAGTCCAGAACCAGCATACGCTTCAACAGATCAACAGCTAATGCCGTGGGACAGAAACAGACAAGTCAGACACGGTCAGGATATGTAGAAGAGAGAGAACAACTGTAGCCATAGTAGCTTCACAAGCTGTAATGTATAATTCAATCTGTGCTGCAGAACTCACCTAGTGGATTTGCCCCTCTAAAGATCGTTTCCAGGTCCTGCTGGGGCATGAAGGGCAGAGACTGGATGTACTTCTGTGCCTGCATACAGAGACCAGCGTTAAATAGCATGTGAGCATTTGGTGTCAACACTCAGCGATCTATCACCCCAACACATATCGACTCTTTAGTCAGTCAGTGGAATGACTCATCGGATGAGAAAGGGTCGCCTGAGTCAGCAATCCCATTCATATCATTCCTCTCTCTCTCTCTCTCTCTCTCTCTCTCTTACGTGTTCAGAGCAGATCTTCTTTAACAGTTCGGGCGTCGGAGTCCCAACCACCTCCATGATTCTCTTTAGCTGGTCAATATCTTTGGAGAGGAGGGGTTAAGGGTGGCTCATATGAAATCGACGTAGCCTGTGTTCGAACTTGGTTAAGCTCTTTCTGCATCTTGATCAGTTGTGTTGGCCAATAAAGTACAATAATGCACACATTTCTGGCATTAGTTGTCATAGTTGCTGCTGTTATAGCTTTTCTACGTTGCAGTGTCCTGTTGGAGCATTACAAACCACAGTTCTGTGCCTTGGCCCCTAACAAGCTTTTAAATACTAAATCCATCCCTCGAGGTGGACTCCCCAGGTCATATTTCATTGCATCACCACTTCAGTCCATGAAACAGCACTAATAGAGCCTCTTGCCTTGTTGACAGACAGACGTCTCTGTGATTACACTAAAAGTTTTACAAACACAAAGATGACTAAATCAAATTTAGCTCTTCTTCCTTTTCTTATTCCACCTATTCATCTCTTGTTTGTCTCGCTGTTGATGCCCCCCCTGTCAGAAAGGCCTAAAACTGTGATGCAACTCCACAAGAAATCTGCCTCCACAGGGCACTTTACAAAAGTAATTGGAGGCTGATGATAAGAGGGGTAAACGGTGGTGAGTTGCTGTTAAAGGATACAGTCAGTGCCAGGAAAAAGGACTTTACCCTTTAGCAGCTCTCCCATAATGCATCCCACTGACCAAATATCAACTGGAACAGAAAGACCAGATGTTTATTTCAACGAATATTTAGTGAGTTTGCCTTATTTAGAGGTCAGAAGTTTGACACCCTCTTACCATTCTGATTGTAGTGCATCCAGTTCAGCATTATCTCCGGCGCTCGATACCAGCGAGTCGCTACATACCCTGTCATCTCGTCATCCGTCTGCCTCGCCAAGCCAAAGTCAAGGATCTGTAGAGGAGACGCTGGTTTACCAAGAGATGAGGTAACACGGGTTGGAGATGTAGGATTAAACTGAAAGTCAATCTTACCCTCAGCTCACAGTCCTCATTTACTGCCACATTACTTGGCTTGAGGTCCTGGGAAAAGGAGGTGAAGAAGATATGATTAGATTAAAGATGATCTGCAGCTAGAGAGACTGATCAGACTCAGTTTAATATCTATTTCTTCTTCTATTAAACAGAGCATACTCATACATAGTATTTCACATCGCATATCTTCACTGAAGACATAGGATGACTGTACCACACTGTAAGAGATACTTCACCACCTAAAAGCTACTTTATATTGTATACGTGTATTTCTGAGGTTAACAGAGATTTCTTTTCATGTTAAATTAGTTCAGCCACAATTCAAAACGGCAACAGATGCAAAAAGAAGACACTCACTCTATGGATCAATCCTGCTGAATGGATGTACTGTTCGACAGGGTTAGGTGGGGCAGGATGACGGGGGGAAGAAAAAGGAAAGAAGAGAGAGAGAGAGGACATAAAGGAGGACAGGGGTCAACAGTGCAGTTCACCATATTAGCCCCTGACTAAAGAGAGACTGCTTTTGTCTGTCCCATGGTAAGCAGACTGAGTGGTTATTAGCCGATCTGCTCTCCTGGCTGCTGAACTGATCCAGCGTTAACCGGTTAATACCGGACACAGTTCAGAGAGAATAACAGACCCAATCAACTTCAGTGAACTGTAAAAGTTAAATATTTGTTCTGCGTATACTGTGGTTTCCAAAGTTCTAGTTCTGCATTTGAATCAAGCGTGGTAAAAATAGATGGTATATTTTGATCCTGAGAAATGTCTGCACGCACTGAGTCGCCTTGAACACCTGAACATCACATATTCAGTGTGTGAAATCTAGTTAGAAGACATGTCGACACAGTTATCTCAAAATACTGGAAAAATGATTTAATCTGTAAATAGCTAAAAGTAATAGAGAAATCCAACTTCTGCCACTTTAAGTCATTTCAGCAAAAAGGCCTGAACACTGGCGATGCATGAAAAAACTATTATAACAATGTCCACTTCAAAATAATCACAAGTGTTACAATTGAAATCAGTTTACGGGGTGATGTGTCATGACGGTTAATGTGAAATGACTGCATTTATTATGTTAAACAGCACAGTGATTTACCTTGAGGCCACGGAGGAGCTGGTAAATTAAGAACTGTACATGCTCGTCCGACAACCTTTGAAATTTCACAATGTTATTGAGGTCTGCGCCCATTAGGTTAGTCACCAGGTAGCTGGAAAAGAGAGAGTAACATAAGTGAAGGTGGAGGAGAGGATGCTGCCATGGCAACCAGACATCTCTACAAGCCTATAATCCTCCTGGATCATCACCACCACCCCTCTAACCTCTAATATCAGAATCATTGTTTTTGGTAGTAAACATTCACTGACAATAAACTTACAGTTCATTGAAGTCTTCTAATGCTGCAGCTGGTGTGAAGACATCCAGCAGCCCTATTACCTGCAGAGACAGAGACAAGCAGATCAATAACAGAGCAGAGACACGTGCGAGAGTTGCATGCGTCTCTCTCTGGATATTTTTATAAGGAGCACTAACATTCTCGTGTTTCATGTGCTTGAGCAGCCTGAGTTCCCGGTACGAGCGGCGGCTGTGGATCAGAGACTGAAAAGGCCTGGACAGCTTCTTCACCGCAACCTTTTGCCTTAAGACAACGTCGTAAGCTGAGCTGAGGGAGCAAAACAGAGAGAAATAACATGTATGAATGAAGCCTGCCACAGCATATTGGAGCTTACAGAAACGGGAAACATCTTTCTTCTAACCAGCTGTACTTTCCACACATAAAAACAATAAGTCATCATCTAACTTTAAGCAAAATAAGGAAGAAAAGGTCTCAGCTAATGATACTGACAGAATACATCTATATACTAGTGAGACAGAAAGGCTGACAGAGACACGGAGAGCGGGAGGGACAGAGTTAAAATGGATGTGGTGGAACAAGAGGGGCCGTCAGATATTGTGAAAGTGCCACGGTTCATTTCATCTGCTTCTTTTGAAATGTAAATGTCATTTCAGTATGTCGAATGCTGGGTCCCGCTGCTCCTGATGCCGCTACCTTTGTGACGCCAGGGTCTTTTCAGCGCCTGCCGGCTTTCCAACACTTGGCGGTGATAATAACACGGCACACATCAGAGAGCGGAACAGACAAACAGGAAGGAAACGCGAGTGAGAATTGAGAAATGCTGCGGAGCGCTGCAGGAACAAGAAGCGAGAAGTGAAACGTGGCCTCGAGAGAGTGGACGTTTAAAGGAGCAGTTCGTCAGGAATTCAATGTAATCAAGATACCTTTGGAACTTGACAACAAATTACAATATGTCATGGAACAATAACATGTTCCTTTATTCTTAAACATCCGGACAGTCGGTTCACAGCAGGTACAGTGTGTAGTCACCAAATGGTGCATGGGTCCTCTTCTGTACCCTCAAATTACCATAAAGGTAATGTATCACTTCATGGTGACTCAAAATGCTTCCATGCTTGAGTAAGTTCTTTCGCACCGTTGAGTGCATCCATGTGGCTCTCTGCCTCTTCATCACCTGCTGCCAGTCCGGATGCTCAGTGGGCTTCAGCCAGGACAGCAGCCGGTTTCTGCTGCCTGTGACATCAAGCAGGACTCGCCACCTCACACATACCTTCCTCCTACCCAGCTTCCATACAACGGTGTGAGTGCACTGCTTCCAGAGCGGAGCCCAGGCATTGATTCCTCTCCGCTTATTTTGTTTCTGTACGTTTTTATTAATCCCCAGCTCTCTCAGAAAGGGGGAGGCTGCATATCTAATATGTACAATTATGAAAGTTTACATTTCACTTGTATGCACTGAAAACAAAGGTTCTGTAGTCTGGTCTGCAATTGCCATTTACCCAAACAGCATCAAGAACAGATCAGAACCCCGATCTCATTTTCTGCTCGGTTCATCAGATTTCCAGTCAACAATCTGACAAGCAGAGACATAACATTTCTATCAGGGCAGATGCAACCAGTCATGTTTCACTTACTTTTACTCAAATGAGAAGCTTCGTGACAAAGTTCTGGTTTACTGAACAGATGTTCCGTATGATGACATAAAATGAAAGCAGCTTAGTTGTGCTCAGTCTCACTCTTGCACTGGTGGTCTCTCTCTTCTATCTCACTGCCACAAGTTTGGTCAGGAAAAGGAAAACAACCATTGTGATCAGGGCCCAACTGAGGCAGCAGTGAGTCTGGATTAGGCTGGGAATATCATAAGGTTTAGTTTGTGTGTCATGACTTATCGAAATTCAAGCAGCCCTGTACGATCAATTATTAAATAAGCTCTGTTTTCGTTATGCACTCCAAATGATCTAATTCCTCACAAGCTCGCCCTTACACCTAATGTACCGTGTCTTTTTCTAAGCTCTGTGTCTCTGTCCCTTATATTAGAGCTGGTGGTGGTGAACGTTTTTCAGCTTAGCTATGATAGGTTATATGAGCTTTTCACATCGAAAGGGTGGGTTCGCAGTCGGAACACAAAACTGTGTCAGCTAAATGATAAGCACTGAGCTTTTCCTGCGCGTCTCAAAGCGTTGACGCCATCCTCACCCCCTGCAATACAACACGTCACACACACGTACAGATGTTCAGACTGTGAAGCCCCATCCCCCAGCCGTTTGTTAAGTCTTGCCATGAGAAACTGACTGACAATGGCTGGAAATCTACTTCAACAAAGAAGGCAGTGATGGGTGGTGTGTGGAGGAATGTCTTTTGTGTGCACGTTTTATTTGGGAAATAGCATTAACCCTTACTACAGATATGACCAATGCAGAACCAGCCGCCCATACGACAGGAGCAGATAAACACGTTATTTCCTAAAAGTTTTGAACGTAGAACTGTGAAACTCCACTGTTGATATGAAAATACCAGTATAGTCTATATTTGTTCCACGTTTACTGTGGAAATCTAAAATGTTCAGGCCTTGTTAAGTCTATTTATTTTAATTCAAACAGAGAACGAGTATAAAACATTATTTTTCTTGCAATTTCATAACTTTGGTCATTGTCATTTCCTTTATTCAGACGTTTCAGATAAAAAGCAGTACAAGCATTATTAGAAGATAGCGATTCATGATTACAAAATGTTTGCTAATATTTTATATTAGGAATATACATCTGTAAAAAAAGTAGCTGTCAAAGCTGTACTCTGTAATGAATTACAGAGTACATTTCCTTCTGAATGGTAGTGGAATAAAAGTCAAATGGAAATACCCTACCTAAGGAACCTTATGTTATTTATAGGCAAGTACTGACACCTGTGCCATAGTTACCTATGGATAAATATTGGCAAACGTTAGCTAAATGAAATAAATAAATGATGGAAACATCCACTGAATAGATGCTTTGTCAATACTGCCCATATATTTGTTACGCAGGCATCTAAATCAGACCCTTAACCCTGACTGGGATCTCCGCTCAGCTGAAAGCGGAAGCCAGTATCATCCACAGCTCTACTTTTATTCTCTTCTGCTGTTCGCAGCACAGGTTTGAAGCTGCAACGCAGGGAAGATATTACGTAAATATTCCACTGAGAGCCTGAATCCTCAAGCGGTGCTCCTCCATCGCCTGCTAATTCAGACAGTGTCTTAATTAACGTCTGGCTTGACAGGCAGCCAGCTGTTGACATAAAACCCCAGGAATAGAGGAGCGAGGGATGCTGCCAAACCGGATGGCTTATGATTTCCTTAGGATTTACTACTCGTTTTTTAGACAATGAGAGTAAATTAGTAGCTTCAGTATCTTAAATGAAAGGTAGCTTAAAGTATATTGTGTACATCTTCCTCAACATTACATTTTATGTTTTCATTACGTAACATCACTTACAGCATTGTCCAGCTGGGACAATAGGCACTGTAGGGGAAAGATCTCAGCGTGTCAGGCGTGTCATGTCAAGACTATTATTCTGTGCATGTCAATGCAGCTTTAAGCCAGCTGTTGGGAAACTTAAACACAAAGTACGTTAACTTCTCAAAGCCACAGTGGCACATCTAACTGCATAAACCTGCTGTAATAGCTTCATTTATGTCTCAAACATGTAATTGTCCTGCAGGGACGGGTCACGTGCACAAACATAACATTTCCTTATAGGTAACCAGCCTGGTAATCAGTCTGCTTTTACTGCTTAATTAATATTGACTCTTAGAGGTGCTTATCACCATGACACATCGCCATGGTAACAGTAACTCACCAGCTGTTAGAGATGGGTTCATATTAAAGCGAGTGCATGCTGTGAGATTGTAAATGTGTGCGACCGCACAGTGAAGCACAGGACGGATGCTGGGTGTGCAGGTTCATCTTCATACTTTGGAATAGCTTCCTGATTATGGTGTGAGGTGGGACTGGTAGGGTGAGGTGTTGTTTGGGAGATTCCTACACTGATGCTGTCTCATTGTGTTATTCCCTGCCATCTGTACAGGAGCATCAGACAGTGAGCTGTGGGGATGGAGAACAATCTAGTACAGACTTCTGTGTCTCACAGTGTGTACACACAAAACAAGTGTCACCCTGATGATACCTTTCTATGTATATATGTCCTGAAATGGGACCATAGCGGCATAACGAACGCTAACATGAGCCTCCCAGTATTAATCTCAGTGAGCATCTTCATCCTGTCACCTAAATCGTTATGCTTACTGCATCATGACCAATATACGGTAGATGCTGTGGCCGTGCAGCCTCGGCCCGTCCTC
>JAUMTR010000015.1:3352922-3379121 GCA_032270685.1 Microctenopoma stevenorrisi
AGGTGTGTCCCTGAGCGAGACACCCAGCGCTAGCTCCCCGAGCGCCTCCTGTGGCTGCTCACTGCTCCCCCCCAAGGCGGGATGGGTCAAATGCAGAGAAGAAATTTCGTTGTAACATGTAAAATGTATCAATGACAATAAAGTGGATTCTTCTAAGGAAGTTAATTAAAGATGTTGACTACTGCTTTTTCTCTTTGCAGGCCCCACTAAACCTCCTCCCTACCAGAGCCCTCTGAAAGCAGGACAAGATCAAGCCCACAGTCCCACTACAGGAAAATTACTGTCTCCTCATTGCACAGAAGAAGATCACAGGCCCACCAGAGGTTATGGAGTGTCTCTTCTCTGTGTTGGTCCAGTACAGAATTGCTTAGGCTCCCCTAGTCCTGTCAGAGGACATGGGAGCAGTTTATTAAATGGAGTGTCTGGTGCATATTCTAGCCCTGCCACACATGCTCAGAGGATTCCAGATCTTGCAAGCAGTCAATTTTGGGGGTCGCCAAGTCCAGGCAAAAGTAGCTTTCAGGACTGTAGCCCTTTGGAGGGAGAGTCCTGCTCTAGGAACTTGTCACCAAGAAACCATAGCTCTCTAACGGGAAGACTGCGGACCCCCAGTCCTGTTCAGGGGAGGACAGGCAGCTACACCCCTGTAAAGAGCTCTAAATCCTGGCTACGGCTGCACAGAATCTCAAGCAGCAAGCTGAAAGGACAGGAGAAAAGAGTGGGGAAGTCCTTAAGTGTACCTGATCTGATTGTGTACTTGGATGAAAGCAGGTAGGATTTGTGTTTGGTCCATATTTACACTTTGAATAATTATTTCAGCACATACATGAAAACACTTTCTATTTACAGAAATCCCACTGAAAAGGCTGAAAAATATCCAGTGAAACTGCTACAATCACCCAACTGCAATCAGCCTGACATCACTATTAAAACGCCAGCAGGCCACAGCCGAAGTCGCACAACAGATGGAACCCATCTATCAACCAAAGGCAGAGAATATTCCCCAGGAAAATGTAATGGCGTAGTACAGGGGACAGAATGTCTAGTAGTAAATGGTAAGGATGTAAAAGACGACATGGAAGAAGGCAAGAAACCCTTAGCTTATGGCTCAAAGTTTTCCTGCCAGTGGATTCAGGCAACTGTAGATGATGGGCAGATTCACAGGGAGACTAGAGATGCCCAAAATGAGGAGGAGACGAGGAGGGCGAGTGGTGGAAGCGAGCCAAAAGATGAAGAGAACACAGAGCGGAAATTATACAAGATAGCCAATGAACTCCTGCAGACAGAGAGGGCCTATGTGGCTCGTCTCCACCTGTTAGACCGGGTCAGTGCCGGCCTTCATTTGTCCAGTGTTCTTTTGATAAAAATGATTGATGGACTTTTTTCTAAGCATTCAAAGATAATTTCTATAAATTATTAATTTAATTGTTTAGACATGTTGCTCTAGTGACAGATTTGAGTGTATGTCGTGTAAAAGACCAATAACTGTGAAACTGAGGCTTACACTGTGGCTCTCACCACAGGTGTTTCACTCCCGGCTGATAGAAGAGGCAGGTCGAGCTTCGTTTCCGCCTGAGGTGATAAGAAGCATCTTCTCCAACATTTCTTCCATCTATTCCTTTCACAGCCAGTTTCTGCTACCTGACCTGGAAACCTGCATCAGTCACTGGTGGGTGTTCATACAAGTCATACAACGTTGAGCACTGTCCTACCAGTCTTTTAGAGCAGACCCTCACTCTTTACTGTCCCACAAATACAGGTTTAAAAGCCCAGGCCTGGGTAATGTTTTGCTTCGACACTCACCCTTCCTGAGGATGTACGCAGACTATGTGAGGAACTTTGATCAGGCCATGGTCCTGGTGAGGACATGGACCGAACGCTCCTCCGCTTTCAGACACATCATCCAGGACATTGAGGTGAAACGTAGTTTTCATTCATACCTTAAAGTACAGAGACGTGAGCAGAACATAACATATGTAGTGTCATGTTTAGCGCCAGGGTGTGTGTGGCAGCCTCACCCTACAGCACCACATGCTGGAGCCGATTCAGAGAGTTCCTCGTTATGAGATGCTGCTGAGGGATTACCTAAAGAAGCTGCCTGAAGATGATCCAGACTATAAACTTGCTTACAGTAAGTAGGCTCTTAGTCTGTTCTCATCACAGTGTGCACTCGCTCCCATCTCTGTCACGTCTTTAGTAAGTGTCTCAGTTTGTTTTCTTCCACAGAATCCTTGCAGAACATTTCCATGGCAGCCACCCACTCAAACAGTGCCATCCACAAAGCTGTAAATTACCAATTTTTGACATTTTATTATTTTGTATAATACTGCAAAGCTGGCCCTGATATGGTTGTGAGAACAGTAAATATGTTATTTCTGTGCAGATGAGCTTAATTGTTTTTGTTTGTTGTCACCTTTTTTTTTTCTTTTAGGAGAAGCTGAAGCGGCTGCTGGAGATCTACGAGATGGTTGGAGACGAGGAAGTGGTCAACCCGACAAACGAGTTCCTCAGAGAGGGTCGTCTGCTTAAGCTTGCTGCCAGGAACACATCTGCTATGGAGAGACACCTGTTCCTGGTTAGAAGTGATTTTGATATGACGGTTCTTCTGCGTCTTTTATTGTTTTGTTTTTTTCTGAGACAATAAAGCTCACTCATAACTCGCATTTCCTTTTACCTTCTGTCATTAGCAAACCTAAATTAATCACATCAATTAAAAGCACTTTAAAATGTAAATATTGTTTTCCACAGTTCAACAACTTTTTGCTGTGCTGTACTCCAAAGTTCAGCCTAGTTGGGCAGCGCTTTACTGTTCGGTGCAGGATCGGAGTTGATGGCATGCAGGTACAGCAGACCAGCAGTGAAGGTCATTCATTCACCTTCCAGGTCTCTGGAAAGGAAAAGACTCTGGAGCTACAGACCAGGTGTGTGCACTGTGTAAGGATTCTTTGTATCTCTAATAATGCTCAATATAATATAATGCTGATATATCTTTCTTTTTAAGCTCTGAACATGACAGAGATGAATGGATAAAGGTAAAATGGTATTTTTTCCTATAGCACATTAAATTTTACATAAATGAGAAAAACAGCCTCAAATTAGATTTTATTTGCCTCTACCTCAGGTGATTCAAGAAGCCATTGGTGAGTTTCAGAAGAAAAACGAAACTTTCAAATTGGCTTCGAAAGAGCTTAATGTAGAAGAACCAGTAAGTTTGACTGAAAAAATATGTTGCATAAAGTAGGACCAGAGGAGGGAAGTGTGTATTTATATGAAGTGCTGCTTGCAAATGTTGTTACAGGCAGAAGAACTTGGTAGACGTGCCCCTCGTTGGATCCGGGACAACGAAGTGACCATGTGCATGAAATGCCAGGAGCCTTTCAACACATTCACAAGAAGACGCCATCACTGCCGAGCCTGTGGCTTCGTGAGTGATGCAGTGCCTTTGTGGCAAACTCGTCGTTTTAGGATAAAGTAACAGTGATGGTTCCTCTGCTCCTCAGGTGGTGTGTGGGAAGTGCTCAGACAACAAGGTGGCTTTAGAGTACGACAGTAACAAGCTGAACAAAGTGTGTAAATCCTGCTACTCTATCCTGGCTGGTCAGACAGGGGACAGAGAGGAGAGCAAGAAAAGAACAATGCTGGAGGTGAGCCTGGTCATCTATTGCCAAATACTAACCCATCCATTTTAATTTAACTGCATCAACTGGAGTCACAATTATTAGTTTGGAATAAGGCAGTGGTTATTTATTTTTAAGGCCTCATCTTTATTGTGTGTTTTGCTGTAGTTGGAAATGTCTCCAGTGTCGAGTAACAGTGTAATGAGTGGTTTTCACAATATGGTGACAACGTTAGACTTTGCAACAAGTGCAGTCTGTCAGCAGGAGTGAGCCACCAATCGTCTAGAATGCTCTACAGGTAGGCTCCATAAAATGTGAATAATGCAAATGTAACAATGAAGTATGCTGTATTATACTTGCATTCATTTGTAAACAGACTTTTGAATTGTATCTTAAAACACAGCAGTGCTGCCACACACTTTGCTGTGTAGACATGTAGGGCAACAGTCACCTTCTGTCATCGTGCACTCGTAAGGGGGGAAAAAGGAAAAGACTGCTGTGTAAGAAGAGCACAGATTCAGTGTGGGTCTGTACAGCTGGTTAGAGGCAAAACAGGAGAGGAACTATGTTAAATGTGAGACCTGGAAAAAACAACTTTTTTTTAACAAGCCTATTCTTTAGCTTTATGTGAAGTGATCGAGTCGGCAAAGAAAAAAAATTTGGACCAGACGTTTAATGTATAATTAACCTCCAGAGGTGTGTGTGTGTACACTGCAGGTATCAAATAAATCAACATGATGGGTACTGGAAAGTTGTTGGTCCAAAACATGCATCAAGAACAGCTTAATTGGTTCTTGCCACAGGATTTTAGTGTTTCTAGGGATGAACATCAACATTTCATTAGCAGGTCGCGCACTTTGAGTTTGTCTGAAACCATGCAGTGAATCCTGTGTGCATGTTACTGGTTTACTCAGAAGTTCCCAGTGAAGAGTATTTTAAGTCTAAATATTTTATAGAAAAAATATTTTTGGTTTGCAACACAGTGGTGTTAAAAAAATAAAGTGACGCCATCTACCATCTATTAGGAGGGAGAACAAGCCTGGTTGCTGCCCCACTTTGGAACTGACTGTAATAGATGGCACATCTTAAACCTCTGCATCCATCGCTCACATTTCCAGGATGTGAAGTCTCTGACAAGTTTACCTCTACTGGGCTGCAGTGTGAAGAATTTCGATCACCAATGTCGGACCCTCTTCTAATCTTCAAACTCGGACCACCCACACTCTTTTGTGCTGTGATGGTCTACACCTTAAATGGTGCGATGCTGATAAAAGCTGTGACGAGCAGGATTCAAGCATGCACAGTGACGTTACCACTAATGGCTCCAAGTGTGTCGCTGATGGTAATTTCAGTGGTAAAGAAAATGTATCGAGAGGAAGTCATTAAAAGCTGTAAGGAAAACCACTACTGAATGTTAGGCATGAAAAATACTCATACAGAATCCATAATAATTCAAGCAGTAAAGACAATAAATACATGTAATAAATGCGAATCTGGAAATGGAATTCAGGAATAAATTATTGTACAATATTTGGACTGAGAACTGTTTTCCTTACAAGTGGCTGTGCACTTTATTTGTGAAATGGTTTACAGTAAAATAAATAAAGGTGTTTTAACATGAGTTGGTCTATCCCTTTCAACTACAGACATGTTAGCTTCAGCTCTGTATAGGTTGCCTAAGGTGCTGTGATGTAGTGTGAAAATATGCTTTAAGTTGCTTCCATACAGCAGACAGTTGAGACAGAATCGCAATAGGATCAGATTTGGCTTATAAAACACATTCAGCTGATCCCATTTGTTCACAAGTCATTTCAACAATTCAATATTTCCATTCAAATCAATTTATAGCTTAAAAAACATAAATTAAAACGATTTAAAAATGAAATGGATAAGGAGTTTATGGTAGTGTTTATCTTGCTGTATAGTGTGCAGCACAATAACATGAAGACTGATTAAAGAGTTACTTCTATATAAACTTCTTCTATGAAGTTCAATAGCAATCATTGGTGTTGGTTGCTCAAATATAATCCAAACATTGATACCAACAAAAACCAGACCAGATCTATGGCGGTACACAGACTGACAATCTGAAGATGTCTATCCAAGAGGACAATCATCAATGCTGCTTTAATTAGATGTTTTAATATTAACATAGACTCAAATGACCACATAAGATGTAAAAGGAGTCAGTGTTACTGACAAATTTGCAGAGAATTATCACTGATTTTTATTTTTATCTCTCTTGCTTGTTATGGTATCGTGACCTCTTCCAGCATCAATAGTTTATTTCCATCCACTGCGGTCCAGACAGCAATGAGCCGAAGAACTGAAGTCTCTTTCTCTAGCTGTTCTCAGCTTATGAGTGGACCCCCCACCCCCTGCTCCAGATTGTTAGTCATTTGATACAATAATGTTAAAACATTTAAATTAGAACTGCTTTTAGGTGCTTGCTTCAGTTCACAGTAACAAAGTCATTTGTGATGGTGTGTAGGTTAATTATGTGTTGGTGTGCAATTGTAGTTTTTTTGCTAGTGTCTGCCTCAAAAGTATGCAGAGCTTCTAAAACTAATCGCTGAGATCGATTCTGGGGATATATGTTGTTATAATAATCACATTTATGTATCTAAATCATAAAAAACAGGTTTTCAAGTCTTTTCTTAATATAACAGCTGGAAATCAGGCTTCATCCATCTGTTATCTTTACAGCTTCAACCTCCTGGTTTGGATCATGAAAGAGCTGGAGTCAAACACTAACCAGTGTGTCACAAGGTGTGGTTTGAGCGCAGCCCAAAAATAAATTATTTTAACTCTCAACATTAAATAACACGCTAAATCAGCTGTCTCCCACTTACACAGTGGCGGCAGCTGACAAGGTTCTTGGAGACAAAGGCAGCATTACCTGCTAGTAATGACATAGTTCAAGAAAGGTGTCCCTGATTTGGACGTAGAGGCATAAAAATGGCATGTGATTTGTTGAGTTGAACCATTATCACACTTACGCACACACACTTTACATAAAGCCAAAACGAAGTAAACTGGATTATTTACAGAAGGCTATCCTTGGAATGAGTCCCATTACTTAATGTCCCCCATGAAGAATTATTCCTGCAATTACCACCATCAGATGGATTTGAACATGTGTTCTACTACAGCTGTATCCAACCCAGAGAATCGTTTTCAGCCAATGGTGAGTAATCCGTCTCACGTGCAGGTGGCCACATTGCTCTCGTTTATAAAAGTAGAGTTGATGTTTTTTACTGCCCTTGCCATCAGGCGAGGGAGCAGAATCACAATGTAGAGAAGAAGAACAGAGATATGAAGAAAAAGAAACTTTCCAAAGGCTCAAACAATGCTGCAGCCTCCAGCAGTGCAGCACTCAGTGTTGGCTCAAAGGCAAATCAGCCCCCATCTGATATCAGCAGTGATGAAAGACGAGAAGGCGGGCTGTTGTCTCTCAGCTGCAGCAGAGCTGCTCTGACACCAGCAGGGTGTCATAGCCATAAATCTCCAGCAGGTGGAGCAGAAAGAGCCTGTCGCCATGGGGATCCAGACCCATAGCCCTCACACTTTCCTGGTTAAGAGTTGGATCAGAGCTTCCCGCCACCTCACTAAGGGTTTGGAAAATTCTATTGTTCTGCTCCAGGAAAAACCTGGTTATGTCAAGATTGAGAAGGCAGGTGAGACAGATTGTGTATTTTACTTTAAAAAAATGATTGTGTTGTTATTTCATGTGTAAATGCTGAACAGCAGCAGTAACATAGTGAAATAAATCGTATACTCACAGAATAAAAAGATCCTCTTCACTGGACACACAGTCTCCATTCTCCTCCTGGGAGTACAGCAACATCTGCCTACACACACACACACACACAGACAGACACACACTGCATTTCTGTCTGTTCCTACAGGGTTCTTTATACCAACATTTATACCAGGATGTGTTTTATATATATACTTGTGGTGGATCAACTTTGCAATTATCTAGGTGTCTTTGGAAGGAGTTTGACAACATAAAACAAAGGCATGGTGCAGGCCACTGGTCTTTAGAGATAAAATAATAATAATGTCTTACTAAAGTTTGACACCTGTGTTCTGTGTTGTCGTACCTACCTCTGTTCTGTGAGTTTGCGATACTTCTCTCTATCTGCAGCGCTGAGGCGGAGCAAAGGCTTCAGGCCTTCTCTGTAGGTCTTCACATTTTGATTGTCTACGTAAACATCATATAGATCCTTCTTCTCCTCAAAGATCTTCTCAGTAGTACCTGAACACAAAACATACACGATTCCAGTTTCAAAAGATGGATAACAAACCCAAATGGAAGTCCTTTATTAACATCTTTATAGCATCCCCTTACATGCTACGTAGGAGAGCTCATTCTCCAGGGCGCTGATATCGGCCACGTTGACATAGAAGAAAGGGCGGAACTCAGGCACAGCCACGCCGACCCCGGGGATGGAGATGTTTGCCAGGCAACAGCAGCAGTACACTAAGAGGGATGAGGAAAGAGGGGGTCGAGGGCCAAAGTGGAAAAAAGGCTGATCACTAGTGTGCAAGAAAAAGAGGAACACAGCATGTAACTACTGAAGTACATCCCTCATCTAATTATTAGGTAATAAGTATTAGGCTGATATGCTTAAATATCAAAATGTCAAAGTAAATTCGTGCTTCTCACCCCTGTAGCACACCACACCCACAGGTGGAGGGGAGAAGATGAGGATGCGTCTGCGGAGGAGAGCTAGTTTCCACAGCACCATGATCTGCTCCCCAAAGAAACGGATGAACTGTGACATACAGCCTGCAGGGTGCGTGATCTGGTGCACAGGTGTCCACACACACACACACACACACATTTACAAAGGTTAGTGAGTAATACAGAGTGAGAATTCTGGCCAAAGACACCAGCTGGCTCACATGAAATGGAAAGGTCTATCCTACCTTCATCTCAGGATGCATGCTGTGGTTGATCGCAGCTCCCCAGGCGTTAGCTGGACATGCAGTGACAACGCCGTCACCACTGAGGGGAAGGAGTGCTCTCTTGTCCTCATAGAAGGCCTCCAGGGGAGAGTAGTGGCCTGGGGACTGAAGCTGGAGCCTGGGACAGGGGGTAAAACGGCACCCAAACATGTAAAACCGAATTACAGTGGAGTTACAAAACAAATCAAACTGCTCCAACAGAACCAAAATAATTCCAGTGATTACCAGTTAAAATTAATAGTAGAAACCACCTTAATTTCTCCCCAAAATAAATAAGGACATTTTATTATTAAAATGGAGAAATAAAACATGGGCTGCATTTAGTTACTAATGAATTCAGATGTGGTACCTCTGCGTTATAGAAATGAATGTGTCTGTGGGGCTGAAGTTGTCATTCAGCCACTATATGCTTTACTGAAGACATCACCACTGTTTGAAAAAGCAAGGTTTGGGGCATCCTTGTTCTTACAGGTTATTGAATATATTTTAGGCTGCAACTATTTCCTGTTGTAGTATAATTAGCATTTCCTTTTAAAATGAATGTGTTCCGCTAGTTGCAACTGCCAAGAGAAGACAAATAAGAAAATACTGAAGGGAAGGAAAGAGAGAGAGAGAGAGAGAAAAAAATGAGGCAAGGTATTCAAAGATTCCTGAATATATTAATCACCTCATGACCAACAGTGAGCCCTTTCTATTAGAAACAGACGACTGGCATATCAGTCAGCAGATGGGGATCTGCTATGTGGGGAATGATGAGTAACCGCAGGCCAAGAGAAGCCTGTGGGAACTGTGGAGGGGGAAGAAAGGATCAGGGAAAGCAGAGAGAAAGAAGCACTGAATAGAGAGGGAGCTGTGTTTAAATGGCCACTGAAGGGTAAGTGTGACACAGATGTGACGGGACTTGGGATGTAACATTTGAGACATTTAATTGTCCACAGAAGCACGTGCATCAACAGGGTCAAAGGATGAGGGAGGCCTGGCGTTGCTGCCGGCGTTAGGGTGAGAAAGTGTGACAATACGGGAGTAAAATGATGTTTATGAGTTTAAGGAGAAAGACAGTAGAGAGAGAGAGACACAGGTAAAATGCATAGAGGCTGTTTAAAGCAGCCATGGAAGAGTCTTACTCATGAGATGTCTAAAGTTTCAAGGTGCTGCGTGTACGTTTTCCTAAAATCTCATTGGTGTGATCTAAGACTGGAACCATTTCAGTACCCACCTACGATGATCATCATATTTTTAAAATAAACTAATAAATGCTAATGCTAATAAACCTTTTACTGACAACCTGTTTCATTTATGTGACTCATAAATCAATAAAAATTAACAAGCAATTCATTATTACTGATTATTCCATTATTTGATTCTAAAGGAAGTAATCGGCATTATGGCAGAAAGACAGGTGATGCTTTCCAGCTCCTCTTACCTGACCTGGTGCTCCAGGAAGCTCATATAACGGTAGAGCAGGGTGTAAGAAGGAGACAGGATGCCTACCGACTTCATCCTCGCCCCCCTCTCCACCGTGCTCTCCACTGCCATGTTGGCAAAGCAGGCGAGGCCAAAGTAGCAGCCCTTCCGGAAGTAGCTGTGGATGGGAGACAGACGAAGCCATGAGTCATGAGAAGCAAAGGCACTGCCAGATGGCTGTGCCTTTTCTTTTTTTTGCCAGGCAACAGCGTATTTCATTATGCCGTGCCAGGGGGAAGACACTGGGCCACATCCTACACACTTACATGAAGTCTGTGCTGACTCGGTGAGAACCACTGGCGATGGCTTTGAATTCCACTCCTTCCAGGTCCATGTCTTTGGGCAGACACCACTCCAGCATGTTTCCTATCACACCCACACAACAAAGAGATAATAAAAACACACACATGCCAGGGACACAATAAATATGCTGTATTCTTGTCTCATTTCATTCCAGCAGCCAACTGGATTCTTTGGAAATCATTATGTGTCGATTGGCAGCTGAGCAAACATGGTGTGATAGGACAGGAGAAACAGAGAAGGTGACTCAGCCAGTGTGGTTTTTAATCTAATCATTAGCCAAGAGTACCAGTCAAATATGAAACGACAGGTCTGTATCACTCACTGAGATTACACTAAGGATACGCCCCTCCCACTCTGACAGCTGTTACTGACTTTAAGTGTTGAGCTTAAAGTCTCCTGCATTTCAAAGCTGTTTACTGTACATGAAAAAATTGAGGCGCAGTATTTTTAGAACGTTGTTAGCTTTGATTTATCATGTACAATCTGTCCAAACTGTATTCTCTGTTACTCCAGTACAGTAGCATTAGAGACTAATTTAAAAAGCCACAGTCCTGGTGTTACTGCTCCAAATCTACTGGAGATATGACCTGTACTAAACGTCTTACTTTCTTCTGTCTACTCAATTTCCCATCAGCTCTGCTTTCTGTCATAACTCTCAAACAGATTGACACCTTCATGAGACAAAATACACCTGGACTGCAAAATATTGTTTATACGGAGATAAAAATGGAGCTTAAATGTTGTGTATGCAGCATTTTACATGCATGTGGTAATAACAGTTTGTTGTATTGCTGCAGCAGACATGAATCGTCGTGTTCAACGTGTGTGTGAGAGAGCAGAGACACATAATGTGGTGAATAAAGGATTGTTTTCCTCTGCTGTCACAGGGTACTCAGCAGTTATTTTCATGTTTAATAGTGAAGTTTTACCTCCCGTATATTCATAGAATTGTTTTCCAAACAATAGTGTAGTATCTTATCACAAGTTACCTTGTGAATATTTGTTCTAGTATTGCCTGAACTTCAAACTTTAGGGTACAGAACAAGTATTTAGTCATTACACCATCATGTTCATCATCTTGTTCTCTGTCCATCTTACAGCCTTAAAAATGTGTCCAGCAACTTCCTGTGTTGCAGTCAAATCAGGTTTTTATTCCCTTTTAATTGAACTATTCTAAAATGGATCATCCCTGATTAGATACTGTTTCATGGAGGCTCATCCTGGCTTCACCATGCCCCACCTTATAAACGCACAGGCCTGCTCTGCAGAAAACAACCAGCTGATTGATTTCCATCAGAAAACCTCCACCTAACCTAACATATTGGTGAGTGTCCTCTGTGTCTGGAACATAACTTGGCTTTGAATGGTGTCTCTGACCTTCTGTCCAGGTCAGAAAAAGCCACACCTGTAGGAGAAGGGACAAACATACGGTTTCCATTCTGTGCTTCTTGGTTACACAGGCTTCGTGTTTTCTTTCTCTTCTGACTACAGACATTACTCTCCGAGTATCTCATGTTATATAACAAAGACAGTTGGGTTTTTCATACATGCCACACCTGATCTGGTGTTGAATGTGACCACAAAGACCGAGACAATCTGGTCCTTCTCCTCCCATTTCACCATCCTGTCTCCCAGCGACACTTCCCCCGGCGCTGAATCCGAGAGATGCTGCTCCTTGTCGGGGAACAGCCCTTCATCTGTGCCCGCAGGGATGCTGGAGGTCGCGGGCGGAGCGCCGCAGCCGTCTATGGTGGAGAAAGACCTGCTCGGAGTGGGACCCCCTGGACCGCTGCTCCACCCAAACCCCGGCGCCGTGCATTCTGATGAAGCACGGCTGTTAGACGGGCTCGACAGTCGCTCCTTGGCGTGATCTGCCGCCGGTGCTGCACCAGCGGGCTTCTCCGCGCACGGAACCTCCTCCCAGTCCAGCAGGGGGGCTCGGTCCGACCGCTCCACCATCCTGTCGGCGGTCCCGCCTCGTCTGTCTCACCTCAGATTGTAAATGATGTTTCAGCCGACAGGCACCAGGTCCATCCGTTGATAATTACAACTCAGTGCGATGTCCGCATTATGTATTTAAATCAGTTCAGAACGGTTGGATTTTGCATCAGATGTGTGTGTTCACATCTAGCTTTAATATCTTTCTAGACTGAGGTGATACATTTGATGCTGTTGAGAGAGGGCAACTCCTTCGTCTAATGCGAGCTGCATTCAAAACTGTTCGCCAGTTTCTGTCATATTGCTTTTACCAAGAGAAGCTATTGCTGGTTTGTGAACGCGGATCTGTTTTGGCTTCTTGAATGCAGCCTGCACCACAGCGACGGACTCCAACTTAAACAGACAAGCCGCACTTTCCACTAAAATATCTCTGTTTTTCATGAAGCATTGCCCCCAGCCCCTTGTATATAAAACTTTTAATGTTTTATATGTATACGTAGTAAATATTTCTAACGTGTGATATCTGTAAATGTCTATTAATTTGAGTTAGTTATGACATTTGTAATGTGTCGAATAGTGCGGAACAAAATCTAAGCGCGAGTCTGTGACATAATCAGTTACACGTCAACCACACGGAAGAAGGTCTGCGTCCTGCAAACCTGAGACCAGGAGAGCAGTCTTATCAAAATGGGTGAGTAATTTAAGTGTCGTTTGATAAAATACTTGGCAGAAAACTACTACATCTCTTTTCTGCCTATAATCTACACGTGTGTGTCCAGTTAGTTGTCGGTACGTCTCTCTTCTGTATCCGCCTCCTTCACTCAAGGCTGAAGGCGACTGTTTCTAGCTAGCTAGCTGTCATTAGCTATTTACAGTACATACCGTATGGTAATCATCCGTAGTGTTCTGGTTTTGATAGTTCTTAAACGTTGCCATCTCTACCTGTGCTAGTTATGTAATATCATCTATGTGTTTATATCAAGGACACAACTCACGCAGCATAAAACTTCATCTGTTAATTCCACCTTCCTGTGGTTAGTGTAGCTAGCTATGCTAACCTCGGCTAACTTGTTCAACCACCTGAGTGATAACTGTGGCAAACCCACAGCAGAGCTGGGTTTTAACTAGTTACAGCTTCAAGTGTTTAGCAGCCCGTTGTTATTATTCTCAGTAATAATAACTTGTAGTTGGTTATCTGTTAATGAACTTTTATGTTTAGATGTATGGTTTCTCATAAGAAAACGGAAGTAGAAAACTATCTCCATACCCAAACCTGTTTAAAAGTAAAGAAATGTTAAGCCATAATTAGGATGGAACAAGCCAACGTTTTTAGCTTTAGTTGATTACTGCTCAAAATGACATTTCCTCCTTGCTTACTAACATGATTTTCCTGTTTGACTATTTCCAGGTGGGTTCTTTTCCAGCCTCTTCACAGGCCTGTTTGGCACTAGAGAAATGAGGATTTTGATCCTTGGTTTGGATGGTGCAGGAAAAACTACCATTTTGTACCGCCTGCAGGTTGGGGAGGTGGTCACAACAATCCCCAGTATGTACTTTCACTTCATACTAGTCTGGTGTTAAACTCTGCATGTGCTGTTCAGTATGTTGTGGCACTGACCAGTAAACCTTAGTAGGACTGATGCTGCTGTTTATCTGTATATTGTGTTTTCCACTTAAGTATTTGAATGCTTGATATTTGCCATTAAGAGGTGTGTCACTATGGCAGCACTTTGCATATGGATACAGTATGTTGTGACATTGTTGTTTTCACCTCTGATTAACATATTTAAAATAAAGACAGAACACCATAGAGTTAAAGACTTTAATGGAATATTGTGCAGCAACAGAATCAGCAGTAGCTTTTACCTGCATTTCATAACCTGAGAATAGAAATCAAAGAAGGAAATAGCTGTGTCTGTGTGTATTGCAAAATCATAATGTACACTAGGATAAGAAAGTGATAATAAATCATTTCATTTTCTCTACCCTCACTTCACCTGTTTCTGTGTCTTTGTAGCAATCGGCTTCAACGTTGAGACAGTCACATATAAGAACCTGAAGTTCCAGGTGTGGGATCTTGGTGGACAGACCAGTATCAGGTTGGTGGAAGTGGCAGGTGGCGTCTGTGCTGCCGAGCTCCCTGGTGTGAATGTGTCTGGAACAAGCACTTAGTTTGTGACTCTATTGTGAAGCTGCTGTTTGGGTTTTTTATATTAAATTAGACATATTTCAACAAGGAAATGTACCCGTATCCCTTTGTCATTCACTTTACTTTTATTCATATTACAATAATCTCTGTTTTAATGCGTATACCAGGCGACCTGGTAGCTCAGTAGTTTAGGCAGAGGGCTGGGGTGCAGCAACAGTTACCCAGCCCATCCCACATACCAGGTGTTAAATGCAAAGAATAAATTTCGTTGTAACATGCAGAAATGTATCAATAACAATAAAAGGGGATGCTTCTTCTTCTTCTTAGGTATGTCTTAACAAATTTCCTTCAGACGTCAGTGGGTTTTCAACCATGCACCCACACATCTAGGCCTCTTATGTGGTTTCTCATCCTCCAAACTTTCTCTTCCTCTCTCGCCCCCACAGACCCTACTGGAGGTGTTATTACTCAAACACAGATGCCGTCATCTATGTCGTTGACAGCAGTGACCGTGACAGGATGGGCATCTCAAAATCCGAGCTTGTGGCTATGTTGGAGGTCAGTAGGCGAATTCTGAAAAATACTTCAAAGTTATAAAACGTTGGTGATGTTGTTCTTCAGTTCTTCTTATACATAAACAACCAAAGGGGCAAAAATCAAAGTGTAAAAGGTTTGTTATATAAAAAAAATAGGGCATTTCTTAAAATCTGTTTTATGTTAGAAAATTTCCATGTTTTTTTCTTCTGACACCGCTATTTTAAACTGTCCCTTGGCAAATGTCTCACGTTAAATGTGGCTTTTTATACTTTTTTGCAATCTTTTGTTTTATCAAGGAGGAAGAGCTGAAGAAGGCCATCCTTGTGGTATTTGCAAACAAACAGGACATGGATCAGGCAATGACACCCGCAGAGGTGGCGACCGCTCTAGGCCTTCCTGCACTCAAAGACAGAAAATGGCAGATCTTCAAGACCTCAGCCACTAAAGGCACCGGCCTGGACGAGGCAATGGAATGGTAGGAGTTTAGTAGAGTTATCTAAAGAGATTTATTTCATACACAAGCTTCAAGGGCAGTGATGTGTATTTAAAACATATGGCACCACATGAATTCTTTGTTTACTTGGACTTTACTTCATATTGGCTCTTTCTGTCTTTACAGGCTGGTGGATTCCCTGAAGAGTCGGCAGTAAAGGCCCCCACCCTTTCACCATATATTCCTATTTTTGACCCTCACGTTGTGAAACTATGTGATTGACCCCATGTCCCACTTTCCTTTGGACCAGTGTTTGCACCCTCTTCTTCCTGTCCCACACCTCATGCCCACCCAAAGCCTTGGCCAAACCCCCCCAATGCCTTTCAAGCCTGGGACTGAAAAACAAAGGCTGCAGTAACATCTGGACTGGTCTTACACACACACACACACACTGGGGAAAGTGAAGGTTTTAGAACTGTAGGACTTCACTGATGGACGAACAGTCGGCTACAGTATCTATATTTTTGTATGTTTTGGAAATGCATCAGTTGATGTTTAATCTCTGTACACCTGTGAACAAACATGTTAAGGATTGTTAAATGTACACACCCATTTCTAAACACGTAAACACAGGGTGTTATTATGGGTTAAGACACTTAAGGCTCTAAAACATCTCTGCAATTGGGACTTTGTCGCTGGACTCTGCATCAGTTAGTAATTTGCATGTATTTAAGCTATGTCCTTAGCGAGCTTAGTAGTGGCTAGGCTCCATCAGCAGAAATATTCCAGGAAGATCCACTGGGAGGAAGTGTTTTTCAGAGACAATGACGTCATTGCTGAGAAGCAGCCACTTGATTGCCAAGCTGTAAGACAGCGCTAGACTAGTTCTACAGCATTGCACAACTTTGTCACAATGTGCTGACGTATTTCAAGCGTTCTGATTTTGGAAACATCCATTTGGTTTGACGTTACTCTACAGCTACGGCCTGGCCAAGTGTTACTGCAGCCTGTGTTGTTTTGTATCATATCAGGCAGATGCAGTTTCATGTCATTGAGTTTTTCTTCTCCAGTTGATTTTTTTCCCCAAACTTTTTAAACAGTTTATGGGTAATTGAAATCATTAAGTGCAGCTTTGGCATATTAGTCATTTAGTTACTGAACACTAACTGTATGCTCAAAGTCTTATGTTGGCATATTTATATCTGCTTGTACAGTGAAAATGATTCTCAGTAAAGATATCAGTAATTGTACTGCTGTGTTCAGACTCTGATTTTCTAATTGTAATGCTGCTGAATTACCACAAGTAGGTATCGTTAAAAATGTGAGATCTTTTTAATTACAAACATTGTATATTTAACTGCACTGTATAGAAATCTTGGAACAATCCTAGGAACATTGACAGCAGAAAAACACTGATTTTCATTTCATATTAACCTGTGTATCTGCTGTTACATCTCATTCCAGATTCATTTAACACACACTTAAGTCTGTTGGATCTGTCACAGAACAACTCTGTAAACCATCAGATGTTTTCTGCCTTTCTTTGTCTAATGACGTTTTTCTTGTTCAACCAACATCTTAAACATCGTGTCATTATGTAACATCAGGAAGTAAAACTGGTGCATTCTGCAGAGTCAGACATGTCCAGCGAACATCTGTCCCCTACACAGTCATCTTACTAGGTCAACTCTCTGGTTTCCACTTAGTGTCCTTGACGGACAGACACCTGCACGGCTCACTGCACCATGGCCAGGTCTTTGAGCGCGTGGCTCCGCTGCTTCTTGGCTTTATATCCAGGCCGGAGAAACTCGATCTTCCTTTTCTTGGCTTCGATTTTGTTTTTGTGCTTCTTGAGCTTCTTCTTGGCAGCGATGTCTGGATTAGCCACAGCCTGGACAAGAAAGACGAAGACAAGTGTAACTCCACTGCCAAGGTTAAAGTTGCTGCCTGTGTGTGAGTGCCCGTCATACCTGCATGGCTCTGTGTTGCTTGCGTGCTGCTCGCCTCTGTGAAAACTCCTTCTGCACACCAGAGAAGGCCAACGAGAATCTCTCCAGTCCTACTTGTTTCTTGAGTAGCTCGATCAGCTCCTGTGCCAGGTTCTTCAGCGTGGGGTCTGGACCAGAGAGGGGACCCACAAGATGCGTAAAGAGCCTCAACAGAGATCGTATGTTAACCAGGAACTTTAGGACAAGCAGGAGCACCTACCTTGTTCTGCGTATGTACTGTCCATCTCTCTGTACAGAGGAGTGATGATAGTGGGGAGATATGGGCCAAGCCTTTCCTTCCCCAGGTCCATCGCGATTGCTCCCAGGAACTTAAAAACACATGTTCTCTGTGGGAGTGAAGGGAAATTTAATTATAACTTCTGACAGACATGGATTTCCTGCAGTCCCAGTTACTCGTAGATTACCTTTAAGGGGATTTTGGGAGTGTACGCGGCTTCTCTCTTGGCCATTAGCAACAGCTTTTTCATCAGCCACAGCAGGGACGGAGGCCGATCATCTTTGTCGCCTTCATCTTCTTCTTCTTCTTCTTCTTCTTCTTCTGCATTCTCCTGCTGCTCCTTCTCCTCCTGCTCCTCTTTCACTCCTTCCTGAGGCAAAGAGGCGTCACACTCGGGGGAAATCAGGTAAATGACCTTGCCGACGAACAGCAAGTTCTTGATCACCTGTGGGTGGAGCAAAACAACGGCTGTCAAACAGATCTGTTTAATATGAACTATAACTTATAACGAGTTTGAGTTGCAGTAGTTATGTTTGTCCACCTGCTCTCCTGATGCCGTGTCCAGGAACTTGGACTGAAGCTGATGACAGAAAGATAACGCCAACTCTCTCATCTAGAGACAAGAGACAAAAGACGGTTTGTTCAAACTGGGAGAAGAAGATGTAGAAATAAAATCACTGCAGACTTTGAGTGGCCTCACCTTCTTGTCCATGTTAGTGGTAATAAAGGCTGTGGCAACCGATGGAGGCGACACCTCTCCGCCCTCTCCTCTCCAAATGGCGACCAGCTGCTCCGCCTGGTGGGCTGCAAAAAGCTGTCCAAAGAGCTGCGAGGCGGTCAGCCACACCCAGCAGTGAGGGTACCGCAGGTGGCTTTCAATGTGAACTATAAGTGTCCATGAAGGTGGTGGTAGAAGAAGAAACACTGAGTACATGTGTGTGGAACATAGGTGAGTAAATGATGAAGTGACAATGGTTTACCCCAGGTGTGGAAGAGTGTGTCGTGGGGCTTGTTAAGCTCCAGCACGCCGCAGTGTGTGCTGAGCTTGGCGATCAGAGTCAGATAACTGAACAACAGCCTGTCCGCTCCCTTCTCGTCCTGCTCCTCCTCGATCTAAAGGACAGATGCAGTTAGAAAAAGGCTCTTCCTCCACTCAATGTGTGTTAGCGGTTTGGACATTTACGTCTTCGTAGTTGTCGGGGTTGATCTCCCTCTCCAGCAGCGGCAGCAGGTTGTCCAGGCGCCGGGCAAACTTCTCCCCCTCCACCTCCACGAACAGACCGCACATCTGAGCGCCAAGGCGCCGCAGGCCGGCCTGAGGGGGCGGGAGTGAAAATGAGATCTGACCTCACATAATGCTTCATGCATGTAAGGAACACAAATAACTGGGAATTATTGGGGGTTGCACCTTTTCTGCGTTCAGCCAGGTGTTGACGAGAGAGAACAGGATGTTCTGTTGGTTCAAGTCCAGGTGGGTCAGCAGGGTCTTGATGGCCATGGCGGCCATTTTTTTACAGCGCGCCGAGTCGTCGTTGACTACGACAAGGGCCAGTGGAGCGAAGAACAGGCTGCTGTGCTGCAGCAGCAATTTCTGAACACAAAGGAAAAAGCAAAACAAACATAATGTAGGGGAGGTGAAAATGAAAAGAATTTCTTTTCACACACACACACACACACACACACACACACAGCAGCAGAAACGTACCTGAGGGAAAGTCTGGAAGATGTACGCCAGCATCTCCAGCACAGACTCTCTGCCGGTGTCGTGCTCATAGTTCAGCTGGGCCAACACAAAGTCCAGGTGACCTCTGAGCTTCCGTCCCAGCGGGTAGTCCAGCAGATACTTCAGGTAGATCTACACAACACAACGAGTTTCCTTTTACTTTCTGAGCTTAATATGCTTTTACTCTTTTAGGAATTTTAAAACTTTCTACGTGTACCTGTCGACAGTGGACCCTTATCATTGAGTTGCTGCCGGTTATAGACAGCTTGGACACTTTTCTCATCACCTCCTCCATCTCTGGAACAAGGAGCTTCCTCGATAGGATCGCCTGGAGGACACATCCAATCACACAGCTTAGCAGGCCACAACATTGGGACAGCATTTCCACTTGAGCTCCACCGCTTACCTTCAACAGGCCGAAGGCGGTGGCCTGGCGAGACTGGTCGTAGATGTCCTCCTCAGCATATCCCAGCAGAACCTGCAGCTGCGTCTCAGAGATCTTGCTGCTTTTGACATTCTTCACGAGGATGGTGATGGCCTGACGGACAGAAAAAAAATTTCACCCTCAACTTTATTGAGTTCTTCAATTCAGAACGTTACATAATATAGTTGTTTTCTTTTTTAAAGGAACACTCTCCATCTTTATCGCCTTGTTGTCCATCTGGAAATCCTAACTAGACTCCATATATGTGTATTCAAGGATGAAGATGCGTCACCTCTTATGGAAAAGTGGTGATGAGGCCTTTCACAACCAGGGGAAATGTCGCTGAGACAACATGTGGTACCTTAAAGCAGTTCTGAACCAGCTGGTAGTTCTCTCCGCGGGCAGCTCCAGCCTTGGAGTAATCCTTCAGCAGGACAAAGAGCTGCTTGGTCAGCTGGCTGCAATTCTGCTGTATTGCTGGTAAGGGGAACTTCAACAGCCAAGTGAACACCACCAGAGCCTCCGTGGTCACCTGTGAGGGAGGAGAAGACAGTACTTCTTTTATGTATTTGAGAGCGCTGAATGGGTTCGATTCGTGTCCGTGCAAACAGTTGGCAGTACCTTAATGTGCATGGAGTCGAGGCAGTCGAGCAGCAGCTGCACGAAAGGATCCAGCATCTCCAGAGCTGAGGCCTCTGCTGATGTCACTTTAGATTTTTTCAGACTCAGGTGGAGCAGCTAAGAAAAAGACAAGACAATGACTTCAGAAGCAGTTCTTCAGATACAAACAAACAACAGTAAAGCACTGAATGGCATTAATGGATCGTGGCTGGGCGGGTGTGTCTGTGTGCACCTTGAGGCCTGCATCCACGAGGATGTGCATGTTGGTTCGACTGCTGACTGGAGCTTTCTTACCCCCCCTTTTGGGAGTTGGAGGCAGTAACAGGCAGCTGGGAGGAGGTAGCCTTGGGTCTAGGGGAGGCTGAGACGAAGCCTTCTCTCTGCCAATACACAAGAGTGTCATCAGTTATGGATAAATTATATATGTCAATTATATAAATATGCTGTGTTTTGTGTGTGTGTGTACCGGTCTCTCTGGGTGAGCAGTGGTAGACTCTGGCTGACCAGGCCGTGGCTCAGCAGCAGGATATCCTTGGAAGTCATGCCCGTGTTGACAAGCAGACCCAGGACCAGTCGCCGCAGTACAGCACCCACCCGGTTAGACACCTTCAGCCTGGATGATGTCTCCAGCATCTAGTGGGAAAATGAGACGTAACCATGGTAACTTCTCTCCATGTTTTCCAGCATCATATTAAATGGGATTCCTTTGTGGGGTTTGGTCTCCCTCACCTCCTTCAGTGGCAGTATGAGCTTGGTAATGCTCTCCTTGCTGCAGAAACGGGCCAGCAGCTCGTAGGAGTCCATACTCTTGCTATGTCGAGCCTCCATCAGTTTGGAGACGATCCCCTTAACCTCCTTCTCCTCCGCCACAGCCCCAAACAGCTCATTGTTGAAGATCTGACCATTAGGCAGGAACAAAAACGTTAAGTCACACACAAGCCACAATCTCAATCACATTATAGTTACTCTAAAGGTTAGAAACACATGTTCCTACACCAATGAGCATGTTCATGCAGGGATCCAGATCACCACTTGTCAGGGTTGGACTGAGGGCTGACAGCAGCTGGTGCACGGTAAAGGTCAGCACATGAACCTGGGTGGAGGGAGGTGGGAAACAGGTCATACAGTTCATTTCAACAATGACAACAAATGGCACGAGACGTTGGTGAGTCTGCAGACAACAACTAATTACCTGGTAGCCCTTCACCAGGAGACCCTGCATCTCTTTGAGCAGGTACTGCAGGTACCGACACCCCAGCGTCTCGATGATCTTCACCAGTGTTCCTCTCGCCACGTCCCGGATCTGCTGGAAACGGTTTCTCAGCAGCATACATACCTTGATCAGAATGCTGGATAACACACGATCAAACATTTATCAGATACATGTTCAACACACTCAGTAGGAGAAACCCCACTGAACATGATTTGATTGCAGGATGACGGATTAATTAAGCTTTAGCCACAACCACAGTGAGGATCTCAGACAGCTGCATACCCAGGCAGGTTGGCATCCATGATGTGTGGAGGCAGAGTCTGCATCACTTTGACCATAGCAAAGGCTATCGGTATCCTCACCACCTCCTCATCCTTCACGTCCTTCGACTGCACTGCTTTGTGCTCCTCGTCGCGCTTCACCTGCAGGACGCGCACATTTCCGTCGTTATATCACCATTGATGGGTTTTCAGGACGGGCTAGATCTTTTGTGCGTGCACACTGTACCTTTGCAGTGAGACACTTGTGCAGGCGCGGCAGCACGCTGTTGTTAACGGTCTGGTGGATGGTGCTGATCAGAGTCTCCAGCTCCTCTTTGCTCTGCGGCAGCCCGCTGGGGACCGCAGCAGCTTTGGGAGCCTCTGGCCTCCTGGCTTCAGCGGCAGCCACTTTCAAAGAGGCGCCATCATCACTGTTTGTTTCCATGGGAACGCCAGGAGCGGTCTTAATGTCGATCTCCATCGGCTCCTCATCGCCGCTAGCAGCCAATTCATCAGCTGCAGCTTCGTCTTCATCTGCATCGACGGTGGCGCCTCCCGCTTGTCAAGGAAGTGATGTTTTATTTAGCACGTTTTTATTTTACTTTTTGAAATAAAACCAGTTATTAACACACGTTTCAATCATTCGTTCATTTCATTATCATGCATATCATGCACTGGAGAATTAAAGTTAAACAAGTCGATTTAGGAGGAAAGAGAAAATAAATCTGATCCGTCTACTCACTCACCTTCTCTGGCCTTAGCTGCTTCCATTTCTCTGGTGAGGGTCTGATGGTCGAAATGAAACGCCTCGAGAACCGTCACCAGCAAACTGGAGTTCAGGAGAGAGAAGTGCAGGGAGAAAGCCAGCGGTTACAAAAGCAAAGCACAGCGTCACGTTAATGCGCATTCTTCACACAGTCCTACCTGACTGCCAGTTTCTGCTCAGTCTGTGCAGTCTGCAGGATGTGGACGAAGTGCTTAAGGTAATAGAGATATTTGGACCAGGTCAGCCTGCGACACACTGCACCCACCACTTCCACTGAAGCCGAAGTCATGTTTTCATGCTGCAGTACAGGAGGACAAGAAGGGTCAGACGCACAGACAAACAATCAAACCGCTCAGATTCTCGTGCGTCGGTCACCTTGAGCATCTTCTCGTCCAGCAGGGCAGTCATGGCGTACGGCATGATGTAGTTCTGGAGAGAACGGGACGTCAGCACCACAGTGCCCTCGGTCAGCTGCTTGGCCAATTTTCTCAGGGCACGGCCGCGGCGGTGGATCTAAACGGGTAGAGGAAATGTGTTTGTGGTGTGATGTGTGTAGAAAGGTCAGCAGAAGTGGGAGTTTTCATGGTTTCTCACCTGGATGTGCTTCATGTGCTCAAAGAAGTCCGACTCTGGATCACTGTAGTTAGTGAGCTGAACTAGGTCTCTGAACTCTTTCTTAGAGGGAAAAGTCTTCACCAAGCAGGCCAGCACGCTGGTGTACTCATGCTGAACACTCTGGAAAGACAGGAAAGTGGAGCTGACCGAGTTTAGTGCCTTTAAATTTAGCACAGCTGGCGTGTTTAGAAGTCAGGGGAGCTCTGTACCTCTGTCTTGCTGCGGAGCCCCTTGTGTAGAGCGTCCACGATTGTGTGCTGCACAATGTCCTTGTAGATCTGCTCTCCAGCTCCAACCGCTGCAAGTTGGGTAATGACTGTAGATAGACACAAGGTGGCGTTGTCCGCCAGCGACATGTCGCCGATCTACAGGAAAACAGATTAAAATCTGCAGCTCCTGGATCAGACCTGACTGAACCTGTATCATCCGTCGACTGACCTCATATGTGTGGAAACAGTTGTGTATGATCATGTTGATGTAGTCCAGGTCCAGAGTCTGCATATCTCTGACTCGCCTGGTAGCTTCCTGGAACGCTGTCAGGCGCACGTCAAAGTAAATCTCGTCCAAGTGCCGGCTGTCGAACGCGTTAAGCTGGGAGGGGGAGCAGAAAGTGGTTGCTGAGCATGAATGTGCAAACATGAAGACATTGTGTAAATGTGATAACGCATCTTACCTTCGTTGCTGAATCAGTGATGTATGTGAGTGAAGGCTCCAGATCTGACAGAGTCTGAAAACAAACCACACAGACATAAGGACAAAATGATCATATTCTTATCAGAACTATAAATTATTATCTGAACTAAACATTTTACCTGGAAGACATTAGTGAGGGCCTTCCTGGGCAGCTTGTTGTGGATGACAGAGAAGAGTTTGCCGATTGGCTGCAGGAAGGCGGAGGGCTGCACACACCGTCTCAACAGGTTCTGCACGGTGGCCAGGATGTCGATCTCCGTCTCCTGTCACGTACAAGTGCCTTCAGACTTAGCTTAACATTCAACTTTTAGCAGTTTTCTTTTTTCCTTTTAAAACGTGCAAACATTACGCTGTAAATCTTACTTGGGGGTTGTTTCCTTTCTGGAGGTAGGGCAGCAACAGGCTGATGAGCACTGAGCTCTGCTCCTTGTCGCTCACAAAACGACTGAGCCTGGCAGAGACACGGTGACACATGTAAATTCTCCCCACGGAGCACACGCGAATGAATGAATGTCGCTATGATAAAGCACCAACCTGGAGAGGATGTTGAGCTCTTTGGCCACCTGCGCCCTGAATTTCTTCTTCTTGAGTCTGTCGGTGTTGCGTACGACTCCACTGAGGTACCGCAGCAGCGTGGAGATGTGCGGCAGCAGCAGTCTGGAGCCCGCAGGTAATGACTCTGGAAGAAAGCACACTTACACATTTAACCCTGCACACTTGAGTTAGACAGAACCTTTCTAGCGTCGATATAATGAGCCACGTGTCTCCAACAACCTGCGGTGACGAGGGAACCCTCTTGAGGCTCTGGGAACACACAGGCGTTGACGCTCAGCTCTGTCTCAGTCTCCGAGGCAACAAAGTCCTCTGCGGTTGCCAGGGACTCGGCTACATCCATCACCAGGCCGATGCTGACTGGCGAGGCGTTCTTGGCGGACAGGAGAGCGAAGACATTCAGGAGGACACCGCATTCTGGCTGGTTCGGCCTCTGCTTGGCCAGGAGGGGGAAGTATCTAAGACAGACGTTTTGTACTTTAACTACGTGAACAATGTGATGATGATACGACAGGTGATCGACTCTGACCTGGGATTTTTGCACCACACGTGGATGAGTTTCAGCAGAGGGGTTGGTGAGTAAGGGCTCTCTGTGGGGAGACGGCACACCTGCACAAACAAATGAACTTTAGAGGTAAAAACCCAGACTGTCTCTGAAAAAAATAAGAAAAACAGTAAGACTGTTTGGAACATGTACCTGAGGCCACACAACAGCCTGGAAAACGGCATCCAGCTCGTCTGGACTGAAGCTGTGGGAATCGAAGCAGTCGAAAAAGTCGAGGATTCTCAAGAGGCCGAGTCGCCTCAGGTTCTTCAGAGGATTGATGCATCCTGCCCGCAGCTGCAGACCAAGAGAGGAGGCGACTTTATGTAGTGATAATAACGTATGTTCCAAAAAAAAAGTACGCTGATGTGAGCACAGACATATAGTGATCGCCGCGTCTCGGTCATGCCTTTAACTGAACCCGAACGTTGCACCGGTACCTGTTCTCTCTTGTCCAGGATGCTGCTCACAGAGGCAGTGACACACAGCAGGATCTGCAGCACTTTGGGGAGGTAGTCGTGGATGAGGTGGCCCAGTTTCTGGATCACTACATTGATGATGTTAAGCAAACTGTGCTGACGGCCGAGCGGCAGGACGGCGCCCACATCCGTCTCAGCTACTGCCCTCTCCACTGCCGAGAGACAGGAGCCTGAGGAGAAAAGGGAACGTTCACGGTTATCAGAGGCGCTGTAGTTTAAGGGAGCTTAGCTTTTCTACTGACACTAGAAGTCAAGCTTTGTGCTTCATTTTGCCACCTTGGCAATGATGACTGACGGGCTCGAGCAGCAGGTCGATGAACATTCCCAGCTCCTCGGCCTGGCACCCCGCCAGGAAGCGCAGGATGATGGAGGAGCGGGTGGCGGCGCTGGCCTTCCCCTGAAACTTACTGCCCGCTTTACTGCGCAGACGTCCAAACAGGAGCCTGCAGCATGAACAGCAAGCACACGGATGGTGACCAAGACATTATCAAAGTTCGAACACAACTGCAAAAGCTGCGCTACTTTGTCATCAGAGGATATAAGGAAACCAATCACAAGATTCATACAAACACAACCAGTCCACGTGGAAGCGGCAGACACACACACACACACACACACACACACACACACACACACACACACACACACACACACACACACACACACAC
>JAUMTR010000015.1:3379221-3398258 GCA_032270685.1 Microctenopoma stevenorrisi
ACACACACACACACACACACACACACACACACACACACACACACACACACACACACACACACACACACACACACGTAACTGTTGGTTCAGAATCATTTGATTTATAGCAGACAAAAGGTAATTTAATTATGAAATGTCTTTGTGTGTTTAGTGTTATTATGTAATCGACTTTATAATTCAATAAAAAAGCTCAAAGGAAAGTGAGACAGTGCTTCTTAGTTTGAAAAAAAACTTTAAACTTTGTCCAGTCCTTATGCTTAACGTATAAAAACAGCAAAGAGACTAATAAAAATATACAATTTACACACACACGCTCCAGACAGTACCTCATGAGCAGTGGGATGAGTCTGGCTCTGTGTGAAGCATCAACCACCCCCGTCTCCTCCTCAGAAATGTTGAAGTGGACAATCTCCTCTTTGAAGTGTTTGTCGTCCAGTAACCTCTCCAGACTCTCCCTGAACACACACACAATCATGTGTAATGCAAAACCTCCCTGAAACTCCACATCTATCTACAGGTACACTGAAACTAGTTGGAGGCATAATCATCAGTGAACACTGAGGAACACTGAGGAGCAGGTTAACATTCCTGTAACCGTATACGGCTGATGACATGGCGACCCCCCCCCCCCAGAGGGCTGGTGACAGGCTAATGCTCCCTCTCATGAGGTGGTGACGGTGTTCTTACTTGTATGGTACTATGTTAGGGTCTTTGTATGTCAGAACACATTCCAGCGCCACTCCTTGGATCTGCTGGTCCTGATGACAGAGCAGCTGAGGACGGAGACAAGCGCGAGGATGAATACGTCACGTGACTGCGATGCTAGTTCGTCAGAAGTATGAGGCGCGTGTCGCGTTTCACCGTTACCTGGTTATAGAGCTCGCTGAGGCTACTCTCCAGGTAGAGAGCGCGAGGGTTAGTGAACTTGGCGAACACCTTCAGGTGAGCAACGAGTTGCCTGTGAGAGAGACAAACGAATCCAAACACAGCTGTGACACATGGCGTAATAGTTAGTGTGCAGCATTCAATGCCACTCTGAGGTCTTACTTGGCAGCAGCTCTCTTCAGAGGTGGCTTCTTCTGTTGCCTGCTTTCCTCCTCCATCTCCTGCTCTGCCTTCTCCTCTTCGTCGTTCACAGCCATTCCAGACTCCTCCGGGGCGGAGTCGTTTATCTTCCTCAGGTCCTGGGTGGGTGCCACCAGCAGGTCGGCGGGGTAAAACTCGTTCCTGCCACCACGAGACTCGTCAGCACCTGATACTTGCACAGATTCATTCCAGCAGACAACATTTCATCCCGTCTGCTCCGTTCACACACTGACCTGATAAACCTGAGCAGCAGAGGACTCAGCTCCCGACTTCGCGGCTCCACCCTGTCGGGGAACTGGGCCATAGTGCGCCACAGCAAACTGCGGAAGTTGGGGAAGTCCGTCCTCTCACTGGGGTCGGACGTCACCTTCAGCTGCTCCAGGAACAACACCCCCACATCCCCGCTTTCAATAACATCGCAGCCTGGCTCGTCCTGATGGCCGCACTCTTCTTCATCGCCGTCAGCATCATCTTGGGTATCCTGCTGAAATTCTTTTTCTGTAACACGGAGAAAGGAAAATCTAGATCACATACATCCCTTGGTTTGCTAAACACAGCTTTGTTCATGTTGCAGCAAAAGCACCGAGGCTGTGGCTCATAGCACATCAAAATGAGCATCATAGAAACTTTAATGCAGCATAATTCATCAGCCCAGCCATCTTAGTCCTACCAGCCAGCCCTGCCACCATCTCCAGGTGTTCATAGTAGACTCTCCAGAAAGCCTTGTTGTCCATCCCTGTGGCGTGGCTCCTGTGAGGAGGGAGGAGACTCCATGAGAACAGCAACGTTTTAAACGTGGTACCACATGATATGATACATATGAATGCTTTTGTGATGGTGACATCCTCCACACTCACACGAGAAGTTCAATGACAGCGTCCCACAGCGGCCTAAAGTTGACAAACAGCATTGCTATGAGGTACCGCAGAGGCACCTGAAGGGAGAGAGGCGACATTACTGTGGCATGTGAGCAAAGTGACGCCTGCTGCTCTGATTTCAGCGATGAGAAAATATTGTCCGTACCTGCTCGAAGGTGCCAACGGGCCCCTGCGGCAGGCTGCGCTGCACCAGGTCGTGTCTCAGCTTCCGGAGGTGAAGCAGCTTCTCTCTGTAGTCCTGAACCGACGCCGGCACCAGCTCTGCCTGCAGGCAAACTGCAAACACGGGCTGCACCTCCACGTTCTCCTCGCCCTGAACGGAGAGACGCACGCGGTCACACAAATCAGAACATCAGTAACTTTAATGTTGTTTCCTGCGAATCTGGACTGATGCTCGCACCTCAGTCTGCTGTGGGAGGTCTGCCTCAAACCGAGAGAGAATCCTCAGAGTCAGCAGGCGGATCTATCAGAGTTAGAACACATTATTCTCAGAATTAAAACCACAGGGTGAAACGTTATCTTCTATTTAGGAGACAGCTTGCAGGTGGAAATGTGGACACTACCTTAGAGATGTTGGACGAGAGGTTGGCGTGTAGAATCTGGTAGATCTCCAGCAGCGCACTGTGGGACAGATGTTCAGAGACGCCACTGACTGAAAGACGGGTGTAGTAGAGGTCGCCTAGCAGCAGAGCTGATACATCTGCGGGAGACTTTCTGTAATAATCATAAACAAAAAAAGTCACGGGAATAAAAGAAGCAGAGGCTCAGTAACAAAAACAAAGGTTTTGTGACTAAAAAAAAAAGATGTGTGTATATATATATATATATATATATATACACACACACACACACACACACACACACACACACACACAATGTACAATACACACCTCAGGATTGAAGTGATCTTGTCCACGGTGACCAGAGAGAGAAACTGAGCGGAGCCATCCAGAGTGAGCAGGCAGCTCAGGGCCTGTCTGGCTACAAACAGGCCAGCTGAAGGACAAAACAGAGAGGAGACAGTTTGAGCCGTGGTACATGAGAGAAATTGGACGATGTTACTGGTAATTATTCAGACATTTTTCCACTGATGACGAACCTTTCCCCAGTTTCTCGCTCTCAATCTCACACAGCAAGTGGTTTAGGAAAGAGGTCACAACAGGAATAACACCAGCTGGAGCCAGAGGTCTGAAAAACAAACGCATTCCATCACAGGAAACATAACACATTCCCCCACTTTCCCTGCCTGTGATACACCTATCCAAAGAGAGACCAGTACCACTGGACGCTCCAAGAACGTGTACCAAAGGAAATATGCCTCACCTGAGGTGTGGCAGCAGCATGAGGACGGCCCAGGGCAGTGACAGGTCGCTGATGTGCGGGTCCTGTTGCTCAGGATGTCTGATCAGAGACAGCACCAGCTCCGGTACTCCTGACTGTTCTGATGTCAGACTGCTGGACTGACCCCTGAGCTTGCTGCTAAACACTCTGTGGAAAGAATTCAGTCAGCTTCAATCGAAACAGCTTCATGGTCAGGCGTGTGAGACAAGATGTAACGTCTGTGACACATCTGTGTACCCTGTTGTCTGTCCAGTGAAGAGGAGTGGGTAGGTTTCAAAGGCCATAGAGCCATCTGTGGGGGGTGGGGCTTTGGCAAGGATCAGACTGACTAGAACATCCAGGCCACAGTGGCGAGAAAGGGCATCTCCACAGTCAAACAACCCCGCTGTGAACTGTAGCAGGCTGGGGAGGAAGAGCTGAAAGAGAGCGGCGTCGGAGTCAGAGAGCGGCTGACACAATCAGAGGAGAAGCCAAAGAAGGGGAGTCACGAGGTACCTGTTCAAACTGCTTCATGGTGAACATCTCCTTAGTGAACTCGAGTATGAGGTCGTGCCCCACCTCACTGGTAAACACCTGTTGAACAGAGAGGTCAAAAATGCACAATTAGTTTTGATGATACCAGATAAGTGAATGTGATCTTTCCAGGAAGGAGGCACACATACGCTACTTTATTACGGCGCCACACACACACACACACACAAGCATATTTCTGTCTGTTAAACACACAGCCACCTTTTGGACTGTCTCCTGGATGAGTGCTCTGGGCAGAATAATATTCTCCCCAAGGAGCAGAGACGAGAGGATCTGGAGCAGAAGACGTGAACAGGAAACGGACAGAGCAGCGCTCCGAATCAACCGCAACACCGTCTGCAGCCACAAGAGCGTAAAATGTGAAAACACACCATCTAAATACAAGTGGGTTTTATTCGTAAATTCATTTTTCCGTCCTACCTGGCACGTGGCTTCTGGCTTGGTGACCTTGGCTCCATCTCTGTGCGAGACCAGAGTGTGGAAAATGAACAGCAGCCTCTCCAGCTGATCAGTCGCTTGGGCAGCCTCTTCTCTCTTTCCCTCCATAATATTAAGAACCTCCAGCACACTGACCTGTATGCAGGCACACATCACCATCACAGGAGACCTAACACAAACGCTGCCTGTTTCTACCGGCATCCATGTTTTTCTAACTGATGTAAATGTTCTGAGAAGTATGACATATTGCTCCGTGTGTGTTCGTCCTAACCTGTAAGGACTCCCACAAAACCAGGAAGTGCTCCCCGTCCACGTAGCTGGCTGCAGCCTGCACCATGTGATCCAGAGCATCCCTGACAGTGTCCCACGGCAAAGAGGCCGCTGGATTGGTAGCGGGGCCAAGCTTCCGCAGAGCCACAGGTAGGGCCTGGAGAGATGATTAGAATCTATTGTTACGAAGCCTTGCGCTAGTTTAAAAACAGAGTAAACTACGTGTTTCTGAAGTAACGGCAGCTGCTTCACAGTTGCATTATCGTTACAGATAATAAAAGCCACTGTTTGGATGAGAGACTCACAGTTGCGGCGCAGGAGTGGAACATGTTTCGGACTCCTTTACACATCTCGAACAGCAGTTGGCCTGCGCCCTCTGCCTTTTCTGGGTGCTGCTGCAGGTCTGAGAACACAAGAGTCAGCAAGGCATCGAGATCTGGAACCTGTTTGATGGGAAAAAAAACTATTTTAAAAACAATTCATTTATTACAAAAAGTAACTGAAACAACTGAACAATGCAAAACGGATGAAATAAATAAAAAACCCAAATCATACTTGATTCAACTTTATTAGTTCTCATGTGAGTTACCTTTCTCATCAAGAAAGAGAAGCTCTCTGCTGCGAACTTGCGGATGTGCTCCTTCTTGTGTGCCAGCAGTGTGCTGTACAAACTTTGACGGACAGAGCAGCATTAATTACTACCAAAAAGTGATGTGCAGTGCTATTACTAGTAAAACTCCTCGTGTGCAACATGGAAAATTGCTGTTTTCTCTGCTTAAAGCATCATATGAAAACACATATTGTATACACTATGTGAGACATCCTACAATAACAACACCTTCCTCACCTGTAAATGTTGGTCACGTCCTTCACCATGAGCCTCCACAAATATTTGTAGAGGTAAGACAGAGAGGTAAAAGCCCACTCCAGGACCTCTGTGTCCTTCGTGTCCAGCAGTGAGGTGATCAGGATGAAGAAGTCGGGGAAGTGGGGGTAGAAGTCAGTCTGTAGGTCTCTAGCCAGCTGCACCACCAGGCTGGAGGGAAGAACTAGTGAGTATGTCACCTGTCAACTCATTAACAAGTCACACACCAAACATCCCACAGGACTTACTCCAGGAGCGGTTGGTAGGCTAGACTGTTCTTCACAGCCAGGTGTTTTTTCAGACCCTCCACTATCGACTTCTGGTGGAAAACCAGCATGTTGAATGACTGGCTGTGTTGAGACACTTCTTTTAAAAAGGCAGCTGTGAAAGGGGGGTTTGATATCAGCGGCAGATGCACAAGATCTTTCCTCAGATGTACCACAAGGTAAAATATAGAAAATGTTGTAATATTTATCACCATGTATACATACTGAAATGCTCTGTCAAGTTGAGGTCTCTCCATTTTGTCAGCCCCTCAGAAAAATATGTTTCCACTTCCTGTATCGAGAGCAAAACAGTCATTCTCAATCTACAGCAAACCACAAAAACAGGGGGATAGACTGTACTAATGCCATGATGTTCATACCTCTGCATAAGAACCGGTCCTGTCAATACGGTGGATGACATCAATGTTGACATTGGCAAGTCTTTCAGCAAAAGTGAGAAACTGAAATAGAGAAATCAGAGATTATAATCATCTGTATCCGACACACAATCATGATATTGTTATTAGGAGACCTTAACATGCACTTTAAGTTAAATGCCATCTACCCAACAACTTGTTAAACTGTACGATTAGAGTGAAAATAATAAGTGTATGCGCTTAGGTGCAACCTGCATATAAAACAACAATATAAGTAAGATATACTACACTTTGGAAGACTCAGTTTACATATTAGCTTTATCTCTACACACGCTACCAAGTTAGCATTATGCTGCAGTGTTTGTAGACTCTCACCCTGAAGGTGTTCTCAGATTTGTGATACGAAGACTTGGATTTGATCTTCATCTTTGCGTCCTCGTTCGGTGTAAGCCTGAGAGTATTCCTAAGGGCATACGATTTTAATTACTCATTAAAATGACTAATTGTTACTTCTACTGGCTACAGCTGTTTACACACACACACACACGCCGACACCAGGGCGCCGCCATAACGAATGAAGCATTGTGGGAGTTGGTTGTCCGCGTGGTGAGCGAGGAGACGACGGGGAGCGAGAGAGGAGTCCTACGTTCACTTCCGCCTTCGTCCGAGGCTTCCCGCCATCTTGTTTCCGACTTCGTTCTCGTGTGTTAGGCAAAGCTAAGAGACAAACAAACAGACCATGATCAACATGTTTAATTTCAAGTATATAGAAGAAATTTTGGAGAAATGCAAGTGAATTTTGATGAACTAAGTTTTACTAAAAGGACAATGGCTAAACATATCAAACAGTGTTGTGACATAGAAAAGGCTAGCACAGACTTCTTGACATCAGCTCTTAAAACCACCTATGGTATAAACAGAAGAAGCGAGCTGATTGATTTCCCAGCCTTTGACACCACAGCATATAATGCATGTAAATCTTGAGGGTGTTGCACCCATGGAAATCAAGTGTGTGTTGAAATCTCTGGGCAAATGGAGTTGGATGTTTTCAATGCAGCCATGCAGAGTTTTCCATTGTCACCAATAGACATACGTGACAAACCCTGCCCTATCAGTGTCAGTACCTTGGCATCTAAAAAAAATAAACTTAAACAGTCCTCAGGGCAAATGCTGATATTGTTGAAGGTCTTGCCTTTTCTTCTCAACACTATAGAGAAGAATGAATATGTTCAGTTTGTTTTGGACTTAATTGAGATGGTTAAGATACTTTTTGCCCCTTTGTGTTAAAACTGAAAAATATGATTGAACAGCATTTACTGGTTAGGTTCTCTACTCTTTTCATCCAGCACCACCCTAATGTTGTTCCATACCACCCTTTTTAAGACTCTCATTCAACAAGCTGCTCCTGCAGTAATTCAAGCTCTCAAAGTACTTGACATTATACCTGAGTACATGTACTTAGTTGCTTTCTACCACTGCTCTGGTAGATTTGGACGTGTTTGACTTGACTTTCTGTTAAAGCTTTATTTAAAAACACGGCAGCTACACCTCTGCAGCTTCCTACTGTTTGCAGGTCTCCTTCATCCTAACTGTGTCCTGCTTCACTTGCTGGTTTTATTGATTATAAAAACGCAGTGGCAACCACACACCACCAGCACCACCACTGAAAAACTGAAGCGACAGATCTGTTCAGACTTGTTCATGCCAGACACGTCTGACAACATCTGAACATGCTCCTAATATAAGGATGTGTCGTGGGGTATCTCCTGCCAGATGCTGACTCGTGTTAAATAGTTTTTTATTTATTGGTTCTATTTTTGTAATCATTGTGTGAATTTAGTTTTAAATATCTTTCAGTAGATGTGATTCAAATCATTAAACTCCAACATATTCTTTAATTTTTGCCGATGAGACCTGATAAAAAGTTAAAAGTGAACATTTACTGAGGCAACGTAATAATATAAACCTCTGGTTATAATATATCATATTAACTGTATAAATCTAATAAATACTTTTATATGTTTTTATTTTATTAATTATAATATGTGATTATTATTATATTAATTGTTATATTATTATAATTATTATATTATTAGGTCACTGCTGATTCACTGACGTCTCTGTCTCTCTCACAGGTATCCATGTCCTACAGGGGATATACGGCTGTGAACAGGAGGAGGACGAAGATGTCGTTGGTGTGGATCAGTTTGGTTATGATGCAGAAAACGTCACGTCACTGGACTCCACTGGACGTGGTCGTCCACAGATCCATCCACTGCCAGATACAAACGCCGGTGGCAGCAGTTTGTTGATGTAACAGGCCGCATTAACTTCCTCACAGACGTGTTTCCTAAGGCGCTTAAGGAGTATTTAAAATATGGGGCCAGCTCTCTGCAAAGAAAAGGTGGAGTCACCTGATAGACAGACCTCTGCTTCTGCTTTGCTTAACTTGCTCGTGTCCCTTTTTCAGCAGTAAACTTAAGGTTTATACGATCAAGCTACTTTTATCCCTGTCAGAATATATTCACATACGTTGGTTAAGCTAAAATCGTTGGTTAAGGTGAGCGACTCAAAGTGGGCGGAGCCTGCCTAAATCTGAAATAACACATTTAAGACTTAGAATATTTACAATAATATATCGTTTAAAAAAAAGTGTGAATGAATCGTGATGAATGAATTATTCCTCTTTGTGTTCCTCTTTTGTGTTTCAGCCAGACACCATAAACCCTGTGAGTAGTTTTGTCTTTTTTATTGTCTTTGATCGGACATGAACTCTACTACAAATTAAAAGCTCCTCTGTACAAACCTTAACTATGTGTTTCTGACTTTATAGCTCATGACCAAAGCTCCGAAGTCTCAGAGAGACTTAATCCAGGGTCCTGATGGAGGAACGCACCACCCTGCTCACAGTTGAACCATGCAGCATCACTACTTATAATTTCAGCATCAATTGACAAACATCTTTTCTTTTTTATAACACCATCCATGCTCTTGGCCTGATAACTTGTTGCACATGGACTTGTTGCACATGGACTTTCGTTGTATTGTGTAACCACTTACTTACTATTTATTATGATTTTGCCTTTGGTTAATATTGCCAATAGTAATGTTGATGTTTTGTTACATGTATAATATGTACTATATTTTATTTTTACCATAATTTGACTATGGAGGCAGTAAAACCTAACTTCTATATCTTAACTTAAATTCTCATTTTCTAGTGTATCTGGGATGTGGGTAATAAATAGGCCACATACTGAATATATTTAAATACAAGCTTATTTTTATTATTGTAGTTACATGACTCAGGTGAAAGCTGACTTCTTATAAAACATTTTTATTTCCATTTTCTCTATTTTCTCTTAATAAAGAGTCTCCACACAAGGCTTACTTTTCTTGTGTACTTTTCTTATTTACTTTTTTCTTTTTTGTAACTGAAATTCACAGAGAAGGAAAATTACATTACTAAATAATACACGACTCAATGCTACACTCCTAGCTTAAACATATACACATGACGTTACATTGACGTTACATATTATCAACCCAAAGGTACTTCAATGATACACATAAACACATTCATACTTACAAAGACTAAAGTTTCCCAAAGCACAAGCGTGTAGGGCACATTTAACATGTAGAGAAACACTTTCTCACTCAACTACTGAAAACACGTTATTGGAGAAAAACGTCAAAGATTAAGAACACGCTGTTTTTTGGTTGAATTCTCTGCATTTGTACAGCAGCATTACTCTATTCATGTCAGAAATCTGCTGCAGTACAGTAAAGGTTTATTCCTTTCTACAGTATTTGATCTTTTTGATATTTGGATTTCAGCTGCTTCTTATTATTGTCCACAAGTGGTGTTGTCTGAGGAAATGAATGCTGTTAAGCAAAAGAGAAAAAGTGAGAAAAACTCATACGTTTAGAGAAAATGATGTGTTTCCATTGGCCTTATTCTAAACTTTTCAATTCTGTGTCATGTCAGATTTGTGAAAGACAAACCTCAGAGCCTCCATCAGCACATAGCACACAGAGCATCCTGCAGCACCTAAAGCCTCCATCAGCACCCAGCACGCAGAGCATCGTGCAGCACCGAAAGCCTCCTGCATCACCCAGAGCCTCCCACAGCACCCAGAGCCTCCATCAGCACCCAGAGCCTCCCACAGCACCCAGAGCCTCCATCAGCACCCAGAGCCTCCATCAGCACCCAGAGCCTCCCACAGCACCCAGAGCCTCCATCAGCACCCAGAGCCTCCTGCATCACCCAGAGCCTCCCACAGCACCCAGAGCCTCCATCAGCACACAGAGCCCTTCTGCTTCCACATCATCCCAATTGTACAGTGAACTGTCAGACATTTTACACGGTCATTATTATTGAACTAATAGTAACTTTCACTTACAGAACAAAGTGGTAATGTTACATTACTTTGCGTTCGTCTCACAACTGTTTAACCCGTTTATTAACTGTGATCAACGTTCAAAGCTACTAAAACTGTCTATAGAACTCTTCATCAGGTCAGAAAAACGGATACAGAAATTACATGCATCTGAGCATCTCTACTCCTCAATGAAACCCTCCACTCTGCCATGGCTTTTTTCTATGACCCTGTGGTGTCACGCTCGTGAATACTGTCCTTTAACACTTCAGTCTGAATGACAGACAGAAGGGTTGCCACACACTTTGGATAGGTGAGATGCAGGGTGTAGTAGTATGCCATCGGATAGAGCAAACCTTGACCGAGGTCTTCTTTAGCAAATGTGGTGATCGGAGAGGTTCCAATTGCCACGAGACAGCGGGATCCATCAAAAAGCAAAATAGGGCTGAAGAGAGATCTCCTCTGTAGGTACATGGCTGGATCTTCTGTTGGCTAGACAGACAAAAAAATTCTCAGGGCAGAACAGGCAAACTAAAGCTACCAGAGCAGTCTAACTACTGAGATAACATTGTATTTAAAATATATTAATTATCACTGAATATATGTTGTACCCATAATTTTCATTAAAACCGAATTGAATTATATTCTGTTTTCTTATTGTGCAATCAAGATAATCCTAAGAGACAATTAATTTTTATGTGAAAATGTATTTTACAGGGAGAGATGCACTAAATGTCAATTTAACTTGCAGATATACATGAAAATATGAGCCAACACTGACCTGAAGGACATGAAGATGTGCCTCACTGGCATGTCCCAGCTTCTTGGGTGGCACAGCTGGTGAGGGGAAGAGAGTGGGAAGTGCCCTGAACAGGGCTATGTTGTATTCCACTGGAACAAAATAAATTAACTTTTAGTTTAATGTTATCCTGCCTAAATCAATCAACGTTTTCAAACTAAATCCCTTAAATTTGATTAACTTCTTAATCTTGAGGTAACAGAAAATTCTGCGTATGTATTATAAGAAGTAAAAGATATCCATGGGCGAACTTGATGCTAGACTATTATCCCAATGAGTGTAGTAGTACAAATTTTAATATGAAACATTACTAAAAAGGTTCTACTTACGCCAGCAGAATCCAGTCAAAACCGTCTTCCTCGCGCCGTCTCCTTCTAAGGGTTATAGGTCAGACGTGACCACATGAGGTCAGTTTGTTTTTGTTGCCTTAACATTGAAGTCTCTCTTGAGCCATATTAACACAACACATAGCCGCAATCCAGATTTCCGTGTTATTTGCGGAATTAATAGTTGTACCGAGGAATACAGAGTCTTTAACTCTTTTTACTACCATACCAAACGCAGTCATGCACTGTATCTTGCGCCTGGGAACCCACCTACTGGATGGATGACAACAACTACAGTTAACCTATCACATGTTGGAGGTGAAGCTGCTGCGCAGCTGCGTTTGCCATCAATGTCCGGGAAAAATGCCTCCTGTCCCAGGTATTGCAAAAGCTTATCTCAGTATCAATGTTGGTATGCAAAGCAGTGGAATAATCATCATCATCATTCTCTCTCACTCTCTCTCATTACATTCTACTACAGTCTTTCTCAGAACTAAAGGTGTTTTTTTGTGATTCAGACTTTTGAATTCTGAGCAAGAACTGTACAGTAACGATTTTGGTATGAAATCTTTTTCAGATGCTTCTTAAAAAGGATAATGCTGTCCATATTGTACAAACTATGGTTCTTCATATACTACTTGTTTATGTTTCAGAGTAGTGTCAACAGTATTGTCTCTGGAGTCCAGCAGTATCAAACTGCTCTTCTCAGTACCACGAGGGACACCTTGAAGAGGATATTTGAAAGACATTCAGACGGCATGCAGCTACAAGAGGACGTATTGACAGAATTGGACAATTTTCAAGATCCTTTCTCCACAATGGTAACCAAGTACAATCAGAACAGCACCATTCAAAGGCTTTTCAACCCAGTTAAACCAGAGGAGGTAGTTATGTCTCAAAAGGTTTGTAGGGTTAAGAAAGGACAATCAAGAGTTCTTGCTATCAAAACCAGAAACTTTTACTATATTCCCCTTATTAAGAGTCTTGAACAGTTGTTATCCAACTCCAGGATTTTTTCTATGATCAACAACACACCACAGAGTTGTGACAAAGACGGAAGCCTTCTTAAATCCCACCCACTGTTTTCAGCAAAACCTTATGCTTTGCAGATCATCTTGTATTCTGATGAAATAAAGATATGCAATCCCCTTGGGTCACATGCTTCAGTAAATAAATTACTGATGCTTTATTATACTTTAGGAAACATAGACCCCAAGTTTAGGTCAAAGCTTGCTTCAATCAGGCTTCTTGCAATAGCAAAAGCAGATGATATTGACAAATGTGGTGTTGATGTTGTATTACAAAGAATTAATGAGGACTTAAAGATGCTGTATAATGGTGTCAAAATCCAAACACAAAGTGGTGAAATGGAGTTATTTGGTGCTGTAGTTTCAGCTTGTGGTGACACACTTGCGCAACATGAGCTTGCTGGTTTTAAGGAAGGAGTTGGTTTCGCATATAGTAAGTGTAGACACTGTGAATGTACTTTTGAAGAAATGCAAGTGAATTTTGATGAACTAAACATATCAAACGGTGTTGTGACATAGAAAAGGCTAGCACAGACTTCTTGAAATCTTTTAAAACTACCTATGGGATAAACAGAAGAAGCAAGCTGATTGATTTCCCAGCCTTTGACATCATTCAGCAAACACCACAGGATATAATGCATGTAATTCTTGAGGGTGTTGCACCCATGGAAATTAAGTGTGTGTTGAAATACCTTGTTCTCTCTGGGCAAATGGAGTTGGATGTGTTCAATTCAGTCATGCAGAGTTTTCCATTGTCACCAATAGACATATTTTCATAAATGTCTGTAAGTTGCTTGTAAACCACTATCAGCATTTTGAATGCTGTCAAAATGAAATGGGCACAGAGCATCCAATTTTTGTACATGAGAAAGAATTAGGTCCTGTCTCTGAAGTGACAAATCTGGAGTAGATTACGGCAAAGATCAGAGATTTCTTGGGGATTTGTGGCATACAACATGCAGTCAAAGTAAAGTGGCTTATTCTCAGTGGGAACAAGTACACAAGTGAAAGGTCTCTAATAATAACCAATGCAAATGAAAGTCTTTGGACTTATAAAAAACATGTATGTGGTTGACAGTTCATTATACTGTTATGAATATCAGTCTTATGACACCGTGGGCTGGAACAGAGATCTTTTAGCATATGAAGTTGCAGTGCCTAATCTTGCACAGGCAACTGAGTTTATAGATGCTAAGAAGCTAGTTGATCATACATCATATTATCCAGTCACTTTCGAGAGTAGTGTCTGTGTTCCGAGAAAATATAACCTTGATGATGTGATTGCACTCAAAAGTTAAAATGAATAACCATATCTAAAAAAGTGGAATATGTGATGTATTGATAATAATACCTGTGATTGAGGTCTTGAAACAAGTTTTTAAAGCTATAAATGGTCATGAAAAATACAATGTGATCTCAAACAGTGTCTCTGTGATATAATTTACCCTAATACGAATGTAAAGTAACTAATTTTAGGATTCAGTAACTAAGTAAGAAATTAAAGACGTATATTCTCAAAACAAGATTAATAATCTTACACATTCTGTGCTTACTTAGATTATCACTCTCAAAACAAGACTAAGAATAAGACTTGGTTAGATAGCCCGTTTTTGCAGTGTAGTAGCAGGTTTATAAACCCTGTGGAACCCTCAGGTTGGTGATTGGTGGTCACCTGTGGGTTGTCCTCCCCTCTGGCTGTCACGCATGTTAATGTGACCACCTGGGCCAGAGTATGAACTACTGTGAACCTTCATGGGTATCGTTGAGATAACAGCATTGTAAGTGGGTGATAGATTGTGCCTGAGGCAGCCACCCCTATATAACGAGGGTCGTTCAATCTTGCAGTAAACTGCTTCTTTCACACCTCATTTAAACCAGTCTGCTTCCCGGTTTAGGATTCTGACTTCATTGTCCTCAAATGTTGAGGACAATGTTTTACTAGTGTGTATTATAAAAGATGTTTTTGGGTCCATTATTGGTGTTAAATATTTAGATTGCATTAGACAGGTTTACCAAATAAAGTGGCAAGAGAGTCCACATAGGCTACATGTATGGTCTAAAAAATGGCTTCAGTTTTAATTTAGGTTGAATCATAAACACATATCCAGTACAAATAAAAAAATCACATTGAGGCTCATAGGCACAAACCTGAACCAGTGGTTGTGTGTAATCCCTGGAAACGAACTCAGGGCTCTGCTCTCTACCTCTTTCATGTAGAGATTGGCCACAATAGCGGACATAGGTGAACCCATGGTACAGCCATGTTTTTGTCTGGAAAAACAGTCATTATATTTGAAATAAGCAGTAGTGAGGGTACCTATATTGTCTGGGCTGAAGCTGGTTCTGTCAGGGAGTGTGCTGATTTGTAGCAGGCGTTTCCTCAGGGTCTGGACTGATTCAGATTTTATTTGTCACATGCACAATCATAGACAGTACAATATGCAGTGAAATGCTTGTACGACTGACAGCAACCTCAGAAACGTTAAAGAAAATAAAGAAACAAGAGTAACACAATAAATTAAGAACAAGTCAAAAACAGAAGAACAATAAAATGTCTAGTAACAGAGAATGTCTAATTTACAATAGAATATCTAAGTAAGGTGGAGTGCAACAAGTTGAGTGCAACAATATACTAAGTAAAGTGACTTGGTAGGTGTAGTGATTTAGTGCAATTGATGCAATCGATTGTCAGCGTCTGTGGGGAATGACTCCGGTGTGTGCAATGTATAGGTCAAAGTTGTTGACAGGTCGGTTGGACAGTGCCTGTGGGGTCCGGGGTATGTTCATCTGTATGTGTATATGCTCGTGCCGGTCCAGGATGTTTGCAGCTGTGCGCTTGTGCAGAACATTCCTCAGCAGTCCTGTGCAGTTTCTTCCAGGTGGGCGACTGAGGTTTGCAGGGGACCTTCGCGGATTCTCCTGTGCTCCACCCGCTGAGGTCCTTTGAGGTCATCCTGCCCTCGGTCAGCCACTTAGAAAAAAAATTTAAACAATAAGATGGGTGTATTCAGTTATGGAAATTATTATTATGAAGATATAGAAGTAACCAAATCAATCAATCAAATGCCAACAATATTGAAGTGAACAGATGTGTAAGTGGAGTCTAATGTGGGATGTGAGTGGTGCAAATGTACATGAATGTGTCGAGTGTGGATAGGCGTATGAGTGTGATTGTCCTGTTGCTAGATGACTCGAGTGATTGCAGGTATGAAAGGTTATGAAACTTAGGTGTACAGGTAGGTGTGACAGTGGATGTAGTGTCGTTTGGTGTGCATAGTGTGGTGTGCAGAGAGAGTGTTGGTCCGTGATCTGGTTTGGAGTGTTGAACCTGGTCAGCGGTTTGCAGTCTGGTTGAGAGCCCGTATCGCCTGTGGGAAGAAGCCTCTCCTCAGTCTCTTTGTGTTGGTTTTTAGAGAGCGGAAACGTTTTCCCAACCGCAGCAGAGAGAACAGTACATTGCTGGGGTGGCTGAGGTCCTTCACGATCTTCTTGGCCTTGGTCGAGCACCTGCTGTAGATTGAGTGAAGGTCAGGGAGCTCAGTGCAGATGGTGTGCTCAGCTGATCACACCACTCTCTGTAGAGCCCGTCTGTCCTGCATGGTGCTGTTCCCGAACCAGGTTGCTTTAGTTGTGGAGATGCAGGTGAAGAGAGAGGTGACATATGAAACCATAGTTTCATCTGTGTCCATTTTAAGGTATTGGACCTTGTTGAAAAAGTCCTGTTAGTTGTTGATGTGATGGTGTTTCCAACCAAAGAAGATAGAATACTGGCCAAATGCTTGGCAATGTTGTATATGACCGAATTGATGCTGCTGACGACAGGTCTGAGTGGTGTTCCTCCCTTGTGAATTTTTGGCAGTCCATAGATGCATAGTGTAGCTTCACCAACCAGAAGGTTCCACAGGGTTTATAAACCTGCTACTCACACCAGTCAGTCAGACTTGAGAAAGCCCTCTGAAATGGAAAAGTGAAACGTCGTCAAGAAACCAAATGTCCAGTTGCTTTGGATAAAACCTTTTTGAGATAACCATGACCTGGATGACTGAGAACCTTCACATATATTTAACAAGTGCTGTTTCTATGCTGTGATTTCTAAATCTTGACTGAAAAACCTCAGAGCTCATTCATGCGCAGATGGTCACAGCTGCTTCGAAACCACCTTTGAGGATTCTTTAGTCCATCTGTGGTTTGTACACTCATTGACAACACGAATGTCAATGCTGCCAGCTGATTACAGGACGTTTGATTTCTTGTTATTATTATAAATATTAGTTCACAAAATGAAACCACACAGCCTTGATGAATGCCATGATTTGTTTTATAGATTTTTGGTAGATTTTTTCCCCAAAATTGTTACATTTCACTGTAAAATTAGTCAATTTAGTCAAATTAGTTTCTCTGTATGATTTTTCCCTTATTTTGAATGTATAAATATATATGTTGGGTGAATAATTCCCAAAAACAATTTATATTTGGTGTAATGACTTTCTAACATAAAATATAGGTAGAGAATAAAAAAAAACTAAGCCAAAAACCTGAGAAACTTCAAATGGCACAAGTTGTGCCAAAATGTGCCGCCTTGATCTTTATCAACTAATTTTAGTACTTTAGTTTTTTTGCATGAAATTTGGTTCAGCAAATGTTCTGATCCTATTCTGTGGATTTAATATAATAATAATAATGAATACTTTATTGATCCCCTTGAGGAAATTGTTGTTTGGACAGCTGCTAGACCTGTGTCAGCGCTACAGGGTATCGGTGTCTTGTCCAAGGACACCTTGACATGTAACCTGGTGGGACTGGGAATCGAACTCGCTCACCCTTGGGTTTGAAGACGACTGCTCTATCCACTGAGCTATTATAATTTGTAGAAGTTTTAGGCTGCAACTAGATACTTTCAAATGAAATTTAACATTATAAAGTGTTTTTTTAGGCAAAAATTATTATTTTCAAATTCTGCTGTTTTCCAAATTTATTTACCCTCATTCAGTGACATAAATATTACTTTTTAGGTCTTTAGAGCATTCTCTGGAGTCTTGCCTTTGTTTTGGTACCAGGATACCAAAACAAATAAATGCTACAGGTCCTGAGGTATATTCAATTCATTTTGGGTATGTCTTTTTCAAGCAAATATCTATAAAATGATCTAGGGTTCAACAGGTTAAAGGTAAAACATCCTTAAGCAGTCTAGAAGGGATGGGGTTTGAAAGACACGTAGAAGATTTAGATGAGTTGATTATTGAAATTAGTTCTGTATGATCTACAAGTAAGCAGCTGCCTAAGTAAGACTGAGGTCTTATAACCAATTTTATAGCTGTTGGACAAGTGTGTCTGTCCATGAAAAATTGCAAGTCATTGCTGCTGTGAGAGGAGGGCATTGTAGGGTCAACAGAGCTATGACTCTGGCTACAGTGCTGAAAAGAAACCTGGGGTTGTTCTTATTTGCCTCAGTTAATGAGGAATAATAAGAGGTTCTAGCTTTACGGAGGGCTTTTTTATACATTAACTATGTTTTCCAGGCTAAGCAATATTCATATGAATTTGTGGAGCGCCACATCCTTTCCAGCTTTCATAATGTCTGCTTTAAGCTACAGATTTGTGAGTTGTACCATGGAGCAAACCTCTTATGATTAACTAACTTCTTTTTCAGAGGGGCAACAGTATCAATTATAGTGAGCAGAAAAGTTTCATTCATCAGCATTATCAACTAGATAATCAACAAGTGCTATAGTGACAGTATCACTGTTCTACTTTATGTAGGTGGATGTAACTTGGTTAAAAGATGGTGGAATCATTTCCATAAGTCTAGTGACTGTATTTTCAGTTAAACATTTACTGTAAATGCCCTTTTTCTTTATTGAAGTTGTCTCCATTAAAGTAAATTTGAGTGTTTTGAGAAAAAACGTTTTTCCCAAAAAAGGGTTTTTGGGGAAAACTATTAAATTATCAATTTCTTCTCCATAAGTCAGAACAAGATCAAGGATATGATTATAACTGTGAGTGGGTTTATTAACATGTGTCAGGAAACCGAGTTGGTGGACCCAAAAAGGCGTGACGTGATCAGGGATGGATGGCTGGGTGAACATTACCGATGATGGAAAACATTGTCCAAAGTTTGTGTTCATCATAAGAGATCTAGTGAATCGAACTTTATCTCTTCCCTCACCTAGGACCAGTTTGCTTGGGTGACCCTACCACGGACATGAAGCCACCGACAACAGAGCTTCTGGGATTACTGGGACACAAAAAACCCTCCACCACAATGTGGTGGCAGTTCGATTTATGAATGTTTATTTAATTTTCATCAAACAGAAATATGTTTGAATGCAATACTATTACTATTGGCAATGCATTACTACATAATATCATTTTGATATTTCAATTCAATTCAATTCAATTTTATTTATATAGCGCCATTTTACAACAAAAGTTATCTCAAGGCACTTTACAGTG